>JASCZI010151391.1:26639-42680 GCA_036250425.1 Stylosanthes scabra
GCTCAACTGAAAGGCCTGTCAATTCAGCAATCTTCGTGTTCCATCCATTGACCATCCCATCAACATTAACTGCCAAAATTGGCACTGATGCGGTTTCAATTAATCGAACCATCTCACTCGTCACCACTTCTAGTTCCTGCATCCCTTCAATCTTCAAATCATTTAGTCTTGTATCAATAGCTTGCGTACTTATATCCATAATCTCATTGTCTTTGAATGAATTTCTCAGTATTAGCTGCAACGAATGGATAGCATCCATTTCATAGTCCTTCCATGGTAAGCTCCTTGCCTTTACAACTTCAAGGAAAGCCTTGAATGATGATCTTGGACTCATCTTCTTAGGATCATCCCTTTCACCAGGTTCATGCTTTGCACCACCCCATCTGATTTCCGCTGCAGTGTGTGATCTAAACCAGAAAACTATGTCCACGGAAGAAATTCTCACAGCTGCCATTCCACAAACAGCATCGCCGAGAGCAGCAGACCCTGGGAAGCCTGCATCAGACAAGCTATCTGTACTCAAACCGGTGGAGTCCTTATGGCACCTAGATAGCCATAAAGCTAACTCTCTTATATGAGAATCAGTTGGTGCCACACCTAATCTCCATACCTTGTCTCTATACAAGAGTGCTGCTCCATCACATCTCACAAGATCCATTATATTAGGACTCTGTGATACAATACCAAGGGGTGCATCTCGCATCAGCATATCACACAAGAGTGTCTGTGTGCGCAGGATGTTCTTCTCAACAATCTGATATTCTAACTCTAATTCCTTATTCACATGGATGGCAAATACTTGAGCCAAAAATTCACAAGCATACCTTAGAGGAAAGGGAACAAACCTGGGAGTAGTGTTATGGCAAACTACTAGACCCCAGAGTCTCTTTCTCTTTTGTGGCTGAACAACATCAGAGCCATCCCCATCTTCATCATTATCATTGACCACAACTGCCATAACCAGGGAAGCAATTGAATTCATATTTTCCATATACTGCAAATGGCAACTATGAGCTGCCCTTAAAGTGGAACCGCACAAAGTTAAATCAATGGAAACCTTCGGGTCTTGAAGCACCTTCACATGCTTTGCACGACAATCAACAATCATTCGGACCTTGTTTTTCATAAACAAAAAACGTGCAGCCTGGGGAATATCAGTGGCTGGATAGTGCAAACCCAGATAAGGCTCAAGGCCTGGCTTTGCAACCTCAGCAATGACTTCCCCGTGATCATCCTCATGAAATTTATAAGCCATCACCCTGTCATACCCCGTGAGCTCGAAAACTTCTTGAACCATCGTGTCACAAAGCGTTTCCATGCTGCCACTGGGCAAAGACTGCAATCTAGTTATTGCTTTCGCCGCAAGCTTGTAAGATTGCAGCGCGCCTGCCGCAGTCATGGGAACTTCATGAGGCTTAACAGGCTCAAAATCAATGATCAAAGTACCGGTAACACGATGAACAATTGCATAGAAGGGCTTCCCAGAAGTTTTGCAATGAACTAGAATTGGGTTAAGAAGCGAAACCTCGGGAACTCCAAGGGCCTTCTGAAGAGCAGCAGCACTTGAGGCTGTGAAAATAGTTCTAATGTCAGTGCCAATGGCAAGAGCAGGATGATCACCAACACTTGGGACAGCATGGCTAACCATGGTAAGCATTTCAGGTGCATTCTGACTGTATGCAACAACCCTGAATGTCTTCTCATCCAAAGCTAGCAAGCAGCCAAAGGGCTGAATGAACTTCCCCTTCTGCATTTGATGAAGATAAGCCGTTGTAACTCTGTCAGTCCTTGGCTGATTCTCTCCACTGACTGTACCGGAAGACAACCGCACCGAATTCGAGTAATCGAAGGAGCTGCCGGACTCCTCAAAGTTTGCATGGAGCTTTGCATCTACAGTTGTCTGAGCAATTACTCTTGCACTGTGTCTTGATCTGCTTGAATTGCTTGATGATTGGCTTGGCCTCGACGAAGACATTATTCTGATGACGGAACCAATAAAGATGAAATTATGATCCCAACCAATCACATCATAAGGAAATTAAACACTGTTGGATTCATATCCCAAGTTGATTATATATACCCTTACTGTTTCTATAGCATATGGATATGGCAAGCATGAATAGACAAGAATTTCAGGTTTTAAGCATAGGGAAGGGGATAATTCCCTTTTTTTTATTTAGAAAAATAAGCAAAATAGAGTAGGAAGATGTAGGTGCATAGATAAGAGAAGTGAAAGGGAGAGAATGCAGAAAGAGAAAGGGTGAAATCACGGACCTGGGAAGTAAGAATTAAGAATATGTGGTTGAGAATTGGAGAGAAGGAAAAAGAGGTAGGGATTAGAAATCGTGGCACGGGGAAGGTAGCAGGAAGTGGAAGTAGCAGTAGCAGACGGAGTAGGGTGTCATGCAGATGCAGAAGAAGAAGAAGCAGTATCTAAGTATGGCGTGAAAGTGAAGGCATGAAGTGAATTGAAAAAGCTAAGATGAATATTTATCAGTTAATGAGTTTTTGGTGGGAAGTGGCAACAACGAAACCTCGATAACTACCGCAAATCCACACTCACATTACTCGCACTGCCATCTCATCTTTAATTATCACTAAACATATGTTCTTATACATTTTTATTATTTTTTTTTATTTTTAAAGAGGAAAACGTACTATATTATAATAATTATCTCTTCGTTAAAATAAGCACAGATGAGGAAAGGATGACATGAGAAGAATAAATGGGAAAAGTGCGGCTTTTATCTTTTTTGTTTCTTATCTTTTCTTTTCCTTTTTTTTTTTTTTTTATATCTAAATATCCTATCTTCCTATCCCAGACCTGCCCGTAGCATAGCGTAACTCCCTTCCTTTAATAATCAACTCATCTTTGACTTTCTATTTTCGTTTCATGTCGGCTACAATTTCACACGACAAATACCAGTTTTAATTTAATATTTCTGTTTTACATTACTCTGCAAAAATGTGATGACTAAGGCATCCATGATGGGGTAGGCTTATAGGGAACCGAAGAGCGTAGAGAGTAAGAACAAGAGAGTGAGTTAAGTTAATGGCTTAATGGTGTCATGTGCAGGCACCAGGCAGCCCTCAAAGCAGGGACTTGTTGGAACATGGCCCCGTAACTGTTTGTAACAGCCCAGGGAACAACGAAATAGCTACCATGTGATGTGATTTTCCTTCATTCTATCAACAATGCCTCCTTCAAGTGCATGGAAGGGTGTTAAAAAGTGGTATATTAATACTACTATCCACCAATTCCATTTTTATTGTAACCATTCACCCTTGTCGTTTTCTCTACTAACTAGTAACTACAGTAACTATCACATTTTATCACTATATACAACCTGGCAGGATATGTTGGTAATTATCTATTTAGAGCATCCAGATATTTTTGGTTTGGACAGAAGATGAGTAGAGCATCCAGTTTGAATCATCTATTGGAATATAAAGCTTTTGCTTTTGGGATTCCTCTTTGCAACCAAAGTTTTTGGAATAAAGGATGGGAAAAGGGATACCATTTTCATCTATTCGTCAAAAACCCGTGACATATTGCCTGTAAGAATCAAACTAATGCTATATCATGGCTGACTTTCTTCGTTATGAAGAAAACACATGATATATGACCTCATCATCTCACCGTTTAGGCTCCTAAGCATTTTCTCACACAAATGAATTGCAAAATTTATCATGAATCGGCTCTTTTCTTGTGGATGTAAGTACCTGTTCAACTTACAAAAATACTAATTTTTTAGCTTTCAATAAATTGATACATTTAAACAATTTTAAAACTATTTCTTTTATGAAGACGTACCATTTTTGTAATATTAACAAATACCTTTAAAGTATTCATTAACAAAATTATCATTTGAATCATATTACGAACTAAGAAGAAAAAAAAAAATTTAAGTGATCAAAAGTAAAATATATTTGCATATATTGATTCAAAGGTCTACTAAATTTCTAAAGAAAGAGGCAGTATCAACTCCCATATAGAATTTTACAAAAAGAAGTTAATATATTGATTTGAAAAACAATCAAATTACTCTCTGATTTTTCATGTGATAATTTCATTGGACTTTCTATCTTTAAATTAGGCAAGTTGCCACAAAAAGGGTTTTAATTAATTTGGTCCCTCGCCGATTTATTGATTATCGATAAAACTGAGATACCAATTTTGATTGTTATCTTGAGCAACTAAGTTGAAGAATACTTTATGTATTCAATTTTAATATTACATGTAACAATCAAATTGGTCCAATTTGAACAATTTAAAAACTAATTGGTCCAATTTGATCATCGTATAAAAAGCTGAAGGACCAATTTAACTGTTACTACTTACTACTTGACACACACCTGAACACGCCACTGTTGCAAAATAAGAAACCTTCTTACTCCAGAAGCACCTAAAAAGTATTTATTAATAGCATGAATGGTATTCTGATTGAAAATCTAGCAATCATATAATGTCTTCAGTGACCCAGACGGAAAAGTGAGAAGCATGGGCACATCTGGGTTAAACCATAAAATTCACATACCTTTTTTTTTTTTTTTTTTGGGACAAAGCATGATGTACTATTAATTAAACGGTCGCCACTCGCCACCATGAAGTTTAAAATCAATAAGATAATCTCCACTACTTACTAGACTATAATAATAACTGTATCTTTATTCAACATGCAAGTAAGAAGAGAGATGTTTATTTGGACGTAGCTCCCTTTAAAGTGACATAAGAGCTGCTGTGCAAAAGTTAGACTAATTATCATAAGATGAAAGATAAAAATATGCACTGAAAACTACAAAGTGATTAGAAAAACAGCAAGAAAAATGCCAAAGCAATTGTTTATATAACAAATACCCCCAGTCAGGATGATGACCTCTGGTTTTGCCACCTAAGTTCCCTTAACACTCTTAAGTTTATGAAATGTTATGCAGATTCAAATGTAGAAGGCATCAATAATGGTCACAAAAGAGACATAATATAGAAGAATCAGATTATACCAGTCAAAATCAAACTGATGAGACAAACGAAAGCATGTGTTTAAGTTGACATGTTGAAAAATTTTCCACATTACTAGGAGTAAAAATAGTGTACATGAAACCAATGAAGAAGCCTAAGAGCTAAAAACACATAATTAAAAATGACTGGGTTCAAAATTCAGTATTACTATGACTATGTACAGCACCATCTCTCTGTTTGAGGAAGAAGCATAAGGTTCCAGAATCTCAAAGAATCTAGTTACCATCAATCTCATCCACAGCAGCAAATTTATCAAGCAATCTCTTTTATCTATATAATTAAATCCTCTTTCATTTCCAATGTACACTCACCTGTTCTAAATTAATCTTCAATCTATAACCACTGAATGATGGTGGCTAGTGCCTTGTGATGCCCACAACTTCTTGGACCACCTTGCTCTAAATTCTAAACCTTTCCTTCCATCCAAATCCATTCATCATCCGAAAGTGTAGGAACCAAATTCTTGTTATTTCAACGATTTTTCATAGCAGGGCACCACAACACACATCAATTTAAATCTTAAGTAATTGAGACAACAAATTCAGAGCTCACAACAACAACAACAGCAGCAGCAGCAGCAGCAGCAATCAAACTTTATGTTCAGAGAGAAACTGAACCTTTCAAGTGTCAATCCATGTGTGGATTGCATTCTTTGGAATAGAAATCATTCTTCTCAATCAAGAGCGTCAACATTGCATTCGTGAATTTCGCATCATTAGGATCACTGATGACAGAAGATCCTCCTCCTTCGTCGGAGGATTCCAACACTCTCGGACGCGAAAAACAAAATTTGCATTTACTTCCGCTATAATAATCATCGCTGCCTCTAACACTAGTTACCTTACCGGAAAAGCCTCTCTTACTTGCATTCGCAGAAGACGTTGATGATGACGATGACCGAAGCAGAGCCCTCCTGCTTCTGACTCTGCGCAATTGACTCTTGGCTTTGGTGAATTGATGCATCGCCATCTCCTTCGCCTTTCCAAATCCACCACCTCTTCTTCTTCTCGCTTTGCCTCCAATCGGTGCAGCAGCGATTTCTTCTTCTTCGTCGTCGTCGTCGTCATCATCGTCATCGGCAACGCTAGCATGAACGACATTGGATATCTCATCAGCGGGAGCAGACATGAAATCGAAACGTGGTTATTGAAGATGGTTGAGGAAGATTAAGGAGAATAGGAGCATTTAGGGTTTGCGAATTTCGATTCTGGTAACGATAGCGCGCGTGAGGTTGGGTGTGCTCGCGAACCTCGCCACAGTGGTTGCCAACGGCATTTCCCAAATAATAATAACTCCTTCATAATGCCAAACTACGTCAATTAACTTAATACTTTATTTTAATTCATATAATCAATTTTATTTTATGAATTAAGACTTTATTATTGTTATGGTGCCTCAATTTCATTTTCATTTCAAACTGTTATTATTATTATATTCTGTGGCGTTGGTACTGTCAATTGCAGAGGACACGTGTTAGATATATGGGGGTGCTTCGTATTTTTTAATGCACTGTTCGATGATTGCTGGGACCAATCGATTAATTTAGTATTTGTTTTATTATGGAGTTAGGCCCCTGTTGCTTCCTCCCCCCAAACAGGCGTTCAGCTTTGTTATTAAGCTCATAAACTCAATTAGTATACAGATAAAAAACAGAAAAATTCGTAATTACGTGTATAATGTGTGTGTGTGTGTGTGCAGTGTGCTTAATTCAAGTGATTAAGCAGCCGTTTAATAGTGGATCGGTCCTATTCAAATCAAATCAAATTGTTTAGTCTGAATAAAAGAAAGACTGAACACGTTTTTGACAGCATACCAAATAGCGAAATGGAGATATTATTATATTTACGTATTATTTATTATAATACATTATGGATGTTAGAAGAATAATTCCTTACGCAATTGATTATTGGAATAGAGTAATATTGCCGAAAATTTTCTGATTGAGTTGGAAGACGTCCACGTCAAGCGACTCATATGGATCAATGGACAGAGGAAAAAGATGAGCCAAGTTGCAGATACCTTACATGTTCAGCAATCAGCACCATTAGTCCATAGCCATGCCTCATGGCCCATGTTTATTTTATAATATTATTATCTTATCCAATAATGAGAGACAAACTATATTCCAAGTCCAAAAAAAAAAAAAGCAATATTCTTTTACCAAAAAACTTTAAAAAACTATACTCTAGAAAATGAAAACACTAAAACAAAGGGAAGAAAAAACTTGCACACGAGGGGAAAATTTTATGAACATTATTATTTCTGGAATCATCGTTTTACTAAAATAATTTTTTTTCACGATTTTTTATTTAAATAAATAAAACCATTAATAATTTTCAAATATATCCAAAAGTAGTTGTGGTTATAAGTATACAACAGAAACCATTTCACAATGCTCTATTTTAGATGAACACCCCTAGTTAAATTACAAGAAAACAGTTTGCCATAACAAAAAAAAAAAAAATACAGAATTATTAAATCTGGACTCACTTTCATTAGATTGATATCCTTTGTAATCTGCACTGAAAATACTATTTAAGTTTGTTTTAGGGTTTAGGAAATGGTACATTATATAACACATTTCCTTTCCTAAAAGGAATTTTGGTAGATCTGTGATTCTCATATACTAAAATCTGAACATTATGTTTGTCAAAAACCTATTACACTATACCTGAGCAATTAATCACCCTTCTCTTTCTTCTTTGGGTTCAACAAAAATTAATTGCTTTAATGTAGGTGTTTTTTGCTGGCACGGTGTGTAAAATTGAGCACAAAACTGTCTCAACACTCAATTCGAACAGCACCACTCTCTGACTTAATGAACTTGGGCTTCCTCACGACCTGTTCCAAGCACTGAATAACATCTCCAATCTGGAAATCATACCAATCACTAATAACTAATCCACACTCATTGCCCTTCTTCACAGTATCCACATCCTGCGTCTCCCGCTTAAGAGATGCACAATTTCCTTCGAACACGACTTCCCCGCTTCTCAGAAGCCTCATGGTTCCTGTCCTTGCCACAAAACCTTCTACAACCCGACAACCAGCTATCTTAATATCAGGTCCCTTTGACTTGCTCCTTTTCACTTCAAAGATGTTCAGCACCTCTGCCTGCCCAGCTATCTGCGTCTCAAAAGTACCAGGGGCCTTCTCTATTATCAAATTTCCTATGTCCTCCAAAAGGTGGTAAATAACACGGTGCAGAATCAACTGCAATTAAGCCAAACCAATAGTTATCGGAACAAATTCAAAGTCATTACGTCATGGAATTTTAATTTCAATTGCAGTATAGTTATAACATACATATAAAGTTAGAATACCTTGATACCGGCACGAGTAGCTGCCTGACTAAGAGCAGTGGGTGGACTCTTGATATTGAATCCGACTATGCACGCACCACAAGCTTGTGCTAAGTCCACATCAGATTGAGAGATGGGCCCAACACCAACATGAACAACATTCACGAGAACCTGACAACAAAATACAACTTGTTTAGCAGGGAATGCCAGATATATGAAAGTCCAATTCTTTTATCTAGAAGATTATTAGAGTTTCGAAGCCCGATTATTAGAGTTTGAAAGCTCATTTATCACCTCTATCGGTGACATATTTTGTTTAAAGCCCATTTACCTTGATAAAAAGATATCTTTACATACCTGAGAACTATTTAAAGTTCTCAATGCATCTGTAACAGCTTGAACAGTTCCCTGAACATCTGCCTTTACTATTATTGGCATCTCAACCCTCTGCGGAACCTCCTCTGATGATTCCAATGAAGATGGGGTGTCCTCATTCAACTTCCTCCTAAGTCTATTCTCCTCAAATTTCCTTGTCCTACCAGCACTAAGCATTCTGGCTCGCTCCTCAGAATGAACGACAATAACATCATCACCAGCCATTGGCAACCCTCGAAGCCCTTCAATCTCAACAGGCATTGCAGGTGTTGCTTGTTGAGTTAATCGTCCCACCATGTCTTTAATAGCTCTTATTCTTCCCCACTCTGAGCCTACAACCACATGCTGACCACAAGTTAAGGTCCCTGCCTTTACTATGGTAGTTATCAAAGGACCGCGTCCTTTGTCAAGCCTTGCTTCTACAACATAAGCTTGAGCAGACCCATCAATTCGTGCCTTAAGATCCATCATTTCAGCTTGAAGGAGTAAAGCTTCTTCCAGGTTATCCAGTCCAGTTTTTTGCAGTGCTGAAACTTCAATGGCCTGAACATCGCCACCCATCTCCTCCAGAAGCAAGCCCTCTGAAGCAAGCTGCAATTTTACTCTCTCAGGATTTGCACCTGGTTTATCACATTTATTAATTGCAACTACAATGGGTACATTAGCTGCTTTTGCATGGGACATGGCTTCAAGTGTTTGAGGCATCACTCCGTCATCTGCAGCAACAACTAGCACTACTATATCTGTGACTGCTGCACCTCTTGCTCGCATTGCACTAAATGCAGCATGACCGGGGGTGTCAAGAAATGTGATTGATGCACCAGATGGCATGACCACCACAAAAGCACCAAGATGTTGAGTTATACCACCAGCCTCTCTGGCTGCCACTGATGTTTGTCGCAAGGCATCGAGAAGAGAAGTTTTACCATGATCAACATGGCCCATCACTGTCACAACTGGAGGGCGTGGTACAATTTCAGTACCCTCAACTGAATGTAACCTCTTAACATTGACCCCAACTTCCTGCAGCAGCAATAACAAATTATATGAACAAACATATCAGGAATTAGAAACAGATAAGGCAGAGAATCGTATGGCAAATTAAGACAAAATAAGATTGACAAAGGATGAAGGCAGAAAAACTAAGATATGTAATAATACACGTGAACCAACTTCCTGCAACATCAATATGGGGCACTTGTTTCTTGTATTCACTAATTTAACATTATCTAAGAAGGGAAATACCATTGCAGCAAGCTCTGCAATATCCATGCTGAGAGGCTCAAACTCTGATTCAACCTTTTCACCAACATTTGTGAGGATATCATGCAAAGAAGATACTGATTTTCCAGTACGCTTTGCTAGTTCAACAAGGGTCATGCCTTCAAATATTTCTACTGTTTTATCACGATTAGATTTGGGTGCTTTGACATTACGAGGAACGTATCGAGCTTCAACAGGTGGCTGGTTTCTACCTTCCTTTCTCACATACTTCTCCTTCTTTGGGGCCTTCAACCCAAATGCCTCATCGCCTCTTCTTGCCCAGACTTCTGGACTAGCATGGAAGCACCTAGATCATAAACAAAACTCATTACCTCTACCCTTTCTAAATATAAGCATTTTTTGCATACAAGTCAATCATTAAAAGTTTACACAGTTGTGGTTTCCAAATAATGCCACTTTCTTTCTTTCAAGTCTAATCAAATATATATCATTTGACATTTTCAACAAAAGCTAAAAGATGCTGAACACTGATACCTAGACAATTTAATTAGGCTTAATTGCATATTACTAAAGCTGGCCTAAGCGGCTAAGCCTAATCTTTCAATTTTCAAAGCCCAAATAACATTATGGTATAGAATAGACTAAAGCTCATTAAAAAGCAGCATGCTAATCATATGACTAGTTATTAGTTATTATGTAGGAAATTACTTAAATAGAACTTGAAACAGACTGAAAATAAAACACAAAAAATAGTGTGTTAAAGAAGCTGCTACTTGTCACCTAAGCAAATCACATAGACAACTAAACCATGGTTAAAATGGCTTGACAATCTATTAGAAGGGAGAAGAGATGAAGGAATCTCCAAATGAGTGTTGAATTGCCATTGAAGTTTTCCAAAAAGAACTCTTCAAATCAGCTTCTACATCTCACAATGGGAGACCATAGCCCATAAGCCACACAAGCACACAACTTTACTTAATGTAAGATCATGATTCTCTCAACCAATATTCCATACAAATGCTATCATCATTCTACTAGTTAAACTATAATGTTACAGATGATTCCTTTGAAACTTGAAATTTGATCACTATCTTACCGAATATCACCTTTAGTCCCAATGAAAAAACCAGCCACTCCCACAGATGAGTGGTTGATAAGGTCTGCATCAAGTAGTTAAATGAATTTGTAAGTTTATAACATACAAGTGCAGGGGATATCATATTAAAAGGATAAAGCATTAATTTAATTACCTGGCATGCATCTTGCTGATGCATAAACAGATTGTGCAGTATAAATAGATCCATTGCTTGACCCTGCCACACGCCTAAATGAAGATTTATTCAAAGCTCTAGAAATATTCATATAAATTCTCTGCACTCAGGTGTTAAACAGTACATTGTCAGTAAATAAAATTATGTCTTTGAATTATACGGCAAACCATTATTTATGGGAAAAGCCTAATCTGCTACAAGCTATGTAACCTTATTTTAATGAAAATAATATGCTATAAAACTAAAAGACAACTTACCTTCCTTCCAAGCCCCAGCCAAGCCATTCATAAACATATAATAGATCTGCAAAATTAAACAAAATGCAATATATTTACAAAACAATAGACAGGGAAAATGATGGATAATCAGCAGCTCATTAATGGTGGATTAATTCATAAATCAGGAATAACCACAAATAATCAAGAATTTCACATAGTGAGTGGAAGAAGTACATATAAAAGTGGGCCAAAAGCCAAAATCCAACACATTTTTCGAATTCCAGTTTATGCACGTGAATTAGGAAGTCAATAAATTGAGGATAGTGCTATGGATAAAGATCATCAGAAGTTCTACAATGAAAATCAGTGCCAAAATGTTCCGCAACAAAAATAGCGAATTCGATCAAACTTACCAACAAAAATCTAAAAAGGAAATGAATCCCTTTCGATTACAGGGAATTGATTTAACATACTATAGGATCCTTTGCAAATTGAAATGGCAAAGGCAAAGGCAATGTGATGTGAATAGAGGACTGTAAGGTTCTTATCTCTTGTAGATTGTAAGAGACAGGGTGGGCAACATGGCCAAATACCAAATGAAGCTGAAGCAGGTTTCAGAACTCAGAAATCTAAAACAAGTGACATGCGTATAAAGTTGTATACTTGGTTCATAAACAACGGAATAACATACAAAAAAGGGAGCATCAACTATTACATTCCATATCTCTATATATTCATTGCACGAATGGACTCACAGAAACCAAATCCAAATTCCAAACCACCAACATTTCCTTACCAAACATATCGAGACTAGCAATTCAAGCATAAAGTCTATAAGAACGATATTCAAGCAGTGTAAAAAGAACAAAGAAAACGGGAATTTGTAGGTTAAATAGAGAGAAGGAAAAACCTGCGTGTGCGTGAGGGAAAGAGTATTGCGTTTTGAGGTGGTTGTTGATGATTATGATGGTGGTGCGCGGTGGGTGTATGGCGGAGCGGGGAATAGCTATTGGCTAAGAGAAGAGGAGAGCGATGGAAGAGGCTACTACTACCACCGCCATAGCCACGACCAACCAAGATCTACTGTTTTTCTTTTCTTTTCTTTTTTTTGGACATATTTTTTTTAGTAAGAGGATATCTAGCCCGCCAAGCCCAAACTAATCCCTTAGGTCTTATAGAGTACCTCTTTTACTTTTTCAGAGATTTGACGTGGTCACATCTTCTTCTGTATAGAAGTCGCCCACAATATTCGAATCCCCGGACTAGACACTTAAAAACTTACTACTGGAACATGATTTATTCTTTTCTTTCCTATCATTGGGTCATTCCTGACCTCTGAGCCCAAATTAAACAGAAGGACGCTTTTTGAACTTGGACCCTAAACCCCATATACCATTATCCCTAACCTTTTTAGTTTATACACTCTCAAGTCCAAAAAACTATGACCCAAAAAAAAAAATGTCCAAAAACCAGATTGATTAACAATCTTGGAAGGGTATTCAACGTCAAATTTATGAAGTAGGAACTTTGAAGTCACCTTTTATTGAGTGCACATTCAAGCTCATTTCTTCACAACACTCAACAGATTGATTAATTAAGCCATTGGCATATTTTGTGAGGAAACTCCAATGCAATTAAATTTAAATTAATGTAAAATTGATGTTTTAAAATCTTTAAATAAATAGTTAGTCAAAGATATCAAATCACTTAATTGTTCTTAACAAACAACTTTAGCTAAAGTCTGTAAAATCCACATGTGATTTTTTTATATCATTCTTGATGAAGAAATAACAACCGGAAATAACTTGTGACTACATCTACGATACTATAGTGCAATACCCTTTTTTTCCTGAAAATGCCGAAAGTAAATCTCATCTATTTTTATCATTAGAACAAAACAATTGCTAATTTCAGTGTTTGTTTATATGCATGAAGCTTACAAGATGCTTAGAAGCAACATAATGGTCAACCATAACATTATGCTGCAAAATTTATGAGGCCAAAAAGAATTACAATACAAAAGAATGTGTAGCCTCCATGTCCCAAACAATGTAAATACAAACAACACCAGTAGTAATTAATAGCAAATGAGTTTTCTTTGAAAAGGGATGACAGTGACATTGTTTCTTCTACAGAGAACTGAGGAATGATGATGATGATGAGAGATTATAGTAGGAAGACCCCATTGTGTGGGAACAACAACAGCAGCATTACCAAGTAGTTCTTGCAGGTTCATTCTGTTGACAACATCATTGTACATTCTCACAATCTTGCTCATTGGCAACAGAACAGTGGAGAAAGCCTTAAGGCTAAGGGACACCCTCTTTGACCTTGACAACCTTATACCTCTTAATCTCCCATTCACAGATTTCACCCAACAACCTTGTTTTCCAAGCCTCACTACCTTTTCACTTGGACTTGTTAGCCTCTCATACCCACTACTTCTCATTATGCCTCTTTTGCTCAAATATTGGAACCCCATTTGCACCATTATTGAGATTATGTTGTGTGTTCTGATCTAAAGTTCATTCATTCTGCAGCATTATATAACACATGGATGCCACCATGCTTCAAAGAACTTAGTCAATTTTGATGCAGATAAAGACAAGACTACCTCTTTTTTATTTTCTTTCCTTTACAAATTCTAACACATGGTTACAAATCACTTACGTTGCCAATACTATATACAATACAATTGGTTGTTCTTTCTGATATCAATCCAAATTAGTAGGGTGGTTAAAAGGAATATTGGTTGCATGTGCAATGCAATGATTGATGAACCTTTCTCTCAAAAAACCAATCATTAGCTTAACTATACACACATTGTTTTTGGTAGAAATTGCAAACTAAATCAAGCTATCATCAACTGTTTGTGTAATTTGTCATTTTATAGCAGAAAGATTGTATCTATTGCTTGTTTAGTCTAAGCTTCTACATGGAATTCTTTGACTGACTTATTAACAACTAACCAGCCTTTTCTTTTCCAAATTAATATTAACATTAACACGCTGGTGATTGAATAGTAAAATTAGATCTATTATTTTATTCAAAGGCTGGCTAATAAAAAAATGTCATATCATTATTATAACAATAATAAGATTCTTGAAAAAGCTACTATGAATCCGTGTCTATGTTACTTGCAAAGTAAATTTGCATCATGTATTTCTGGCATTTGCTTCCATTATTCACGCCATATCCTACATTTGGCTCTGGGTTGGGGGTTCAGAACTTCATGTTAGTGTGTGACAGCGGATTAATGGGTAATCTTATTATTATTATATTATTAGTAGGGAGCTTCAACATCAGCTAGAATCTCTCAAATTAATTGCATGTATGTTACCGTTGATGACTCTCAAAAAGCCGTTGACATTTAACTTTCTCATCATTTTAAAAATTATTTTATGGGTTTAATAGTACTTAATAACACATCTTAAATTTAAGTTCTATTTAAGAATTTACTATACGTTTGACTAACAATTTGCTTTTGCATGTAAAAAATGTGATTTGAACTCTGAATATTTCCTTAAACCGCAAAATAAGTTAATTATTTCATTTAAACTTATTATTATTAACTAGTACATGAATATATGATTGGTTATTTAAAAAAAAAAAAAAAAAAACTCATCTATGTTCTTGTATTAGCCAAGGATATAAGCATATGTTCATGTGTTGACCGTACCAATTTTTTTTTTCGTTTTGGTCCTGAGTCCTGACCAATTGTATTTGCACCTAAAATTCAATTTGACATAGTAATAATCAGATCATTTTTTTTTTTTTTGGAGTAGACCTTCAATTTCTATAATACAATAAATCTAAGCCA
The DNA here is from genome assembly GCA_036250425.1 of Stylosanthes scabra. Lineage (NCBI taxonomy): Eukaryota > Viridiplantae > Streptophyta > Magnoliopsida > Fabales > Fabaceae > Stylosanthes > Stylosanthes scabra. The sequence continues at coordinate 41,870 of JASCZI010151391.1, forward strand.
GAGCCCAAAGGTTAAATTAATTTCTAAACAGTAGAATCTCAGACCTTATCTCATGAATGATGATGACTCAGTGATTATCTTCTGAGTATTAAATTAAGAAAGCACTTTAACCAAACAAAAGTCAAATTTTCATCTTTTGCTCTGGAAAACCTTCACGTGACATTTGTCTCCATGGTGGGGGAAAAAATTCAATAGGAATCTAATAAAACTGGTAGCATTAATTAATTTTTACTATGGTTGATAAATTAGGCCGTTGAAAATTTAATTGCCAGTGGTTTCTGGTGGGAGGAACATTATTGTTGCTGGTGTAAATTTTCAATGACATTGAATAAATAAATTGAACCGAGTTAGAAAATGGAAAGAGATGAATGGTAGGTGATTCTGACAATTTTTAATGGCAGGAGCAGGCATTATATTTGTAAGGTGAAAAACAGAGAAGAGAAAAAAAAAAAAAATCCCCAATCCAATTATTACTCAAAACTATCAAAAATTTGAGGCACATGAAGAACTTGTTGAATTCAAACTTTAGCTTGCAAAAGCAAAAGGGTCCCCACAAAACCACAAACCTTAGCTGCTTTGCCGCAGTAAAGAAGGCCTAAAATTTTGCATACTTTCTGGGATTTTGATTAACATTATTCAGTTTCTTTCTAGTTATTGTTGTCATCCCTAAAATATTTTAAGGAAAAGTGAAATCAAAGAAACAAAAAGTAATATATATTGTTAGAAAATACATGCATGTATAAAGTCTTTGAAGAATCGTAGAATTTTATAAAAGTTGTCACAAAAAAAAAAAAAAAAAAAAAAAAACCCT
>JASCZI010151392.1:0-10734 GCA_036250425.1 Stylosanthes scabra
TGTTAAACAACGGTCTGCATGTAAGTTAAAGTTAGATTATTCAACTTTGGATATGTAGTGAATGCTTTTATTTCTGGTTAAAATCATGTTGAATTGCAGGTTACATATTAAACTTGGCTATTTTAGCATCATAACTCATAAGTGTACCGTATTTCAAGATTCTGCTTCTTATACGAAACATGAAATAAGGGGATAATGTCTTTTTTCTTAAATATATCTCGTTTTTCAAATTAATCTTTTGAAAAAATTTGATAGTCATTAGTTTCTAAAAAATATAATTAATCAAATCGGTCTTTCTTCCAATTAAATGATAATATGTTATGTGTAAGTGTTACTTATCACAAATGATTGAATGACGTGTTATTTTAGCAATATTGTCAACCAATCATTTAATCTACTCCATGATTGATTGAAAATTGTATTTTTTAGGGATTAATATGATTAATAATCTTTTTTAGGAACGAATTTGAACATTAGGGTAAAGTTTGGGTGAGGAAGAAGAATCGTTACATGTTTCTCTTCTTTTGGTTTTTGTGTTGTGTTTGTATAGTGTGGAAAATAATAATGAACACGAATGAAGTGAACACGTCACTTATAATATTTTAGTGTTATAAACTAACTCATACATGTATGGCTTTGTTAGTAATTTTTATAATTGTTTGACGATGGGACAAAATTGATACTTTTTCAAAACGTTAGGGATACAAATAGGACATTTTAAACGTTAGGGACATCTTTGAGACTTACCCCAAACATTAGGGACGAAAATGATACTTTATCCTTATATTTATCAGTTTGGATATGATCTTATTATCGAATTCAAGCGAACTTCCTTGTTCATGTCAAACTAGCTTGCTTGATCTTCCTTTTAGATCAGGTTAGTTTTATGTGTACACGGTTTTCATATATAGAATAGTTTTAAGAAGGTTTGAGTTATTGTAAAGAAAGAAATCTCCATAAAAATACAAAGCAAATGAGAAATATTGGCTAATTGGTGGCGAAAGAATGTTCATTCCTAATAAATTAAATTATTATGTACAATTTCTTCTTCTTTTTTCGAATTTTCATATTATTCCTTCGGGTGAAGAGTTAATTCGACTAAGCTTTGTTTAATCTTAGCAATTTGTCATTAGTCAATATAATGTACAAACAGATATTCGAATGTCTTATACTTCATTCTATCTACTCAACTTGGTTATTATGTAGAATCTACAAATATTTACCCGTATTTACTATTTGGGTTTAGAATTAATCTACATGTATCACGGTACACTTTCGTATTTCTGTGCTAATGTTTGTGTGTATGGAGGTGTACAATAATACGGAGGTGTACTGTTTAGTTTAATTTTGATACACTGATAATGTAAAATATTTTATACATTCACAAATTTTTTTTTGATGAGTAATCATGCCGAAATTAAATTCTTACTATTTGATGCATAAAATGCACAAAAAAATATGATCAGATCAACACTCACCAGCATGTTGAGGGGCTGGGCTAGGCACATTATAAAGCTGCTTACTACTTTCCCGCCATACACAGATAGCGAAAGATTCACCCGCCATTTTCATTTCCATTCCCAATTCCAAAATCCAAACATGTCTACATCTTCTTCCTCGGCTCCCTCCAAAACCCTAATGGATTTCTTCCAACCACCTTCCAAACGAATCAAAACCACTCCCACTTCACTCTCAATCCCCAACGCCACCGACGCCAACGCCAATGCCTCCTCCGCTTCACTCTCCGTCGACCAGAAACTCCTCGTCGATTACAACAAGCACCTCGCTAAATCCAAGCGCAACCTCAAAACATGCCTCGATATGGTTTCCAACTCCGAAGGTATATTTCTTCACTCTTACATTGATGCCTTTATCTTTATGTCGTTTTGGTTATATAGCGTTGTCTTTTTACCGTGGTGGCAGGTGTTGTGAAACTGGAGGAGCTGCTAGTGGAGGACACGTGGTTGGAAGCACTCTCTGGTGAGCTTCAGAAACCCTATGCACTGAGCTTCTCAAAGTTTGTTGAATCTGAGATTTGCAGCAGCAGCAATGATGCTGTGTATCCACCTTCTCACCTCATCTTCAACGTTCTTAAATCTACCCCTTTTGATAGGGTTAAGGCCGTTATTCTTGGACAGGTTTGTTCCTCAGTTTAACCTCATTGTGCCCAAGTTTTCTGTGACACAAGCTACAAACTTCTTTACTTTCAACCGCATTCACACTACCCTTCGCAATCATGGCTTACATCACATACAAACTTGAAGTACCTTTCTCTCGAGCCACCACCAAGTTGCTTTTAGTGAGTTTCCATTATCCCAAGCCGAAAGCGTTAACATAGCCTTCATTATCAAGCCTTTTAATGGAGATCAAATTCAAGTGAACATCCAGAGCATGTCTAACATCCTTGAGTAGCAACTTCATTCCCATATTAGTCTCAAGACACACATCTCCTTTACCAATCACCTTGCCAAGCAATCATTACCTATTTTAAGCACTCCAAAATTACCCGGAGTATAAGATGTGAAGAACTCCTTTTTCGACAAGGGTGGATTTAGGGGGTGGCCAGCATAGGCCTTGGCCCCCAGAATTTTGAATATATATATATCGGTAATGCTACATGTACACCTCTTTTTAGTATACACCTCCAACCAAGTCCCGACCGAACAAGTTTTTATATATACAATGAACATGTTTTTATAGTTGACACGAACAGGTTTTAAAACATGTTCGTTTGCTTTTAAAAACCTGTTCGTTCTAGTAGTAATATTCTGTTCGTGCGCGAACAGAAATCTATATATACAACGAACATGTTTTATAGTTGACACGAAACAGGTTAAAAATCTGTTCGTTTGCTTTTACAAACCTGTTCGTTCTAATAGTAAAAACATGTTCGTTTGAGACTTGGTTGGAGGTGTACACCAGAAAGAGGTGTACACCAAGATTAATTATATATATAATTTTTTTAAATAAATAAAATATATCAAATTTACCAAAATAGGCACGCTCACAGCAATTTCCCATTTTAGGCACCTTTACTTTTTCCGGGACTCTGCAGTCCCGGAATTGCCTAAACACCATTTACGAGACTGCAGAACCCAAAAATGGCTAAATTTTTTTCATATGTATTCCGGGATTGCAGAGTTCGGAAATAGAACAAAATGATATAAATATTTTTGAAAAATATTACAGAATCACATAGCCATTGGGGACTGTACCACTTAATGCTTCTAACCCCTTTTCAACTTTATCACTTTAATAAGTAGCTTTTGGCAAAAAAAAAAAAAAAAAAAAGAGAATTTCATTGTTTAATAAACATATAAAAATTTTAATATCTCGAGATATAACAAAAAAAAATATGAAGTAAAATCACACTAATTGGCACGTAATCTATCTAACTTATCTGGAAACTTAATTATAAATAATAATAAATGAAAATTTATAGCACACTAAAATGAGTACTAAAGTACTAAAAAGTATTTTAAAAAAAATATATTTAAAAAAATAATATTATAATTTAATATCTTGTAATTTTTAGTAATTATCTCTTTAAAAGTAATTTTATTTAATATTATCCAAAAAATATTCATATTGTCAAAATCACTCTAAGTACATAGTTGCCAAATATAAATCTAAAAACGAATAACACATAAAAATACTATAGTCACATGAATAAGTTGTCCAACAACAAAAAAATTTAAGTATTTTATTTAAAATTTTTATCAAACATAAAAAATACTAAAATTTTCAATTATTATAAAAATTTATTTAAAAATTTTAAGTACTCATCTTTAGTATGCTATAAATTTTCAATTATTATTATTTATAATAAATTTTTTATTTAATTGATATACCTAATGAGGAAAAAAAAAGATTACATACCAATTAGTGCCATTTTACTTCATATCTCTCTTTTTTGTTATATCTCGAACTCAGATATATTAAATTTTTACGTGTTTAATAAACAATGATTTTTTTTGGCTAAAAGCTACTTATTAAAGTGATAGTTGAAAAGGGACTAGAAGCATTGAGTGGTACGGTCCGCCAATGGCCCAAACATATTTATATCGTTTTGTTCCATTTTCGTCTCTGCAGTCCCGAAAATGATGTTTAGACATTCCAGAATTATAGAGTCCGGAATAAGTAAAGGGTGTCTAAAATATATTAAAATAAATTTATTGAATATCAATATTTATATTATATACGATAGAATTAGAGAATTAGAAAAAATAGAGTATAATATTTTTTTTAAAAAAATATTATCTTGTATTATATATAATTTATAAAAATAACATTTTCTTAGTATTTTCAAAATTTGAAAATTCAAAACTTTTACTGATTTTATTTTTCCATCTTAACTGATTTTATTTTCATTATTTTTGCACATTTAAGAAATAAAATGTCGAATCGATAGATATGCAACCAGGTCCCTATAGTTTAAAAGTTTGTAATTGAGTCCCTGTATTCATTAAAAATTTGCAATTTAGTCCCTATTTAAATTTGACGTTAAAAAATCGATAAATCATATATTAATACGATAGTACCCTTATTATCTCTCAGACTTTACTCTAACAATCGACTACACTGAAAGCAAATTGAAAGGAAAAATTTGAGGGAAAGTGAGATTACAACGTGTAGGAGGAGAAGAGTGACTGTTACGAGTCCCATATCGGGAGACCAACACCTGAAAAAGAGCCTTATAAGGCCTTGGGCTCTCCCACCAAATGAGCTAGCTTTTGTGGTGATTGTTCTCCCAAGGTCTTGTTGCTCCTAACAATGGTGCTCTCGTTGAGAGTCGGCAAATCGGAAAGGGCTACCTACGGAGGGTTCTGACCGGCAAAGAGCCGAGTGAAGTGTCGTAGAGTGGAGCCGTCGGGACGCCGAAAAGGGCTACCTACGGAGGGTTCTGATCAGTTGAGGGTTCTAACCGGCAAAAAGGTCGAATGAAGTGCCATAGAGTGGAGTCGTCGGGTCGCCAACTCTTAAATGGTGATGCTATGTTACGAGTCCCACATCAGGAGACCAACACCTGAAAAAGAGCCTTATAAGGCATTGTGCTCTCCCACCACATGAGCTAGCTGTTGTGGTGATAGTTCTCCCAAAGTTTTATTACTCCTAATGGTGACGAACGTGAGGAAGAGAATAACATTCATTCTTTGTGAATTTGGAGGTAGCTTACGTCGTTTATTGGATATGAGGGGTAATTTGGTCAATTAAAAATTCATCTAATGCATGTGACTTCACACATGATGATAATATAGAATATGCTAGAGAATATTCTGTTAAACGTATTTTGAACGGCAGGGACTAAATTGTATATTTTTAATGGGTACAGGATCCAATTATAAATTTTTAAACTATAAGGACCTGATTGAAATTTCACTTAAATTATAGAGACCTAGTGTGTAAATTAACCTAAAATCTATTAACATACCAGCATTTAATTTTTGCACATTATTATTACTCATTAATTTTTTTATTAAGTTGATTTTTTTTTTGGTGTCTTTTTATTAAGTTGATTTATTAATTTATTTTTATTTTTGATACTAAATCTAATTTAACAAGATAAACATTGTTGTATATTAAGGTTAGTAAAATACAATTTCTTTTTATTATAAACCTCAAAATATTTTTGTAATTGATTGTATTAGTAAAAATAACATATCAACAAAGCCAAATATGTACATTTATTTATAATTATTAAAAAAATTCCCAAAATCTAGTGGGACAAGATTAACTATTTTTTTTTAATTTTTGGTTTGCGGGGACAAGATTAACTAATCAAGCAGGTTTGGTGGCCGAGGTCATTTTTGTTGGGATTTTCGAACCTATTTTATTGGGCCTTGAATCTTTGTCACTCAATATAAACATTTTTCACTATTGTCCAAAAATCCACTACAAATTTTTAGAGGTATTAGGTATCATTAAGAAAATTCCAAATGTCAGGTCAAAAATAAAAAAACGAAAATTCCAAATTTTTACCAAAAAATCCAAAAACAATAGAAAAGTAAATTCCAAAAGAAAAATTACACAGCCGAGGCCCAGGGATCCTTTGGCCTCCGAAGCAACTGCACCTGGGTATGAAAAAAAAAAAAAAACCAAAATAAAAGGCTAAAAACAAGAGTGCGAGCACCACGTGCAGCATATTTTATGTTTATTCTACGAGCAGAGTGTTACGTGTGGCATATTGTGCCAATGCCATATCACTGCCACTGTATCAAGTATCAAGCACAGTTAAAATTGTATACAATTCCTCAAATTTGAACTCAATCTTAAATTCATTTTCTAAATTCATGATTACTCAAAATAGTGTTTTAAATAAGAGATTGTAACTTACATTGACCTCACTCCTCATTTTCGTTAATGTCGTACTTACCTATGATGTTAAATAACATGTCGACATGAATAAAATAGCGTCATTTTGCTATTGGCGCCTAAATAGGTTAAAATGATACCATACGATGGTGATGAGTGAACGAAAATTCATCATCGGATAAAATTACGGTAACAATGGATAGAGTATAATAAGATTTAAACTCAACATTGATCCTACCCGTAGGTTTATGACCTGTGTACTCAATTCGCGGGTTAGGGATGTTCATGAAACCGGGTGAAATCGGACCTCCTATAACCCAGACCCAATCCAAAATATACTTCGGGTTTATTTTTGAGACCCTAACCCAGTCCTAAACCTGATGAAATTTCTTCGATTTTGGATTGGGTGAAAACTGGGTGAAACCAAGGTGAAAACTGGGTCTTCTCCAATTAAATTTCAAAAATAAAAAATTAATAATCAATTTCATGATAATAGCATAAATGTTTAAGTTTTATGCAAATAAAACATAATATATCTTTAACATAATAAAACACAACATCAAAACATAATTTTAATTCTCAATTGTAGTTTAAATTCTTAAATAAATATAATTTTTAAATAATATAATTGGGCCATGAGTTTGGAAAATGAGTTGAGTGAGTCTTGAACAAAAAGTGGACAAAATGAATAAGAGTTTCACATAATTATATTTCACTGTTCATTAATTTATTTCATATCCACACTATTATAATATTTAAAAAAAATTAATTATATATATACCATCGGACCGGGACCGGTTGACCCGAGTCTAGGCCCAGTCCCGGTTCCATATTTTCACATGGTTGATTTTATTGGCTTCGACCCTAACTCGGGCCGCATTGAAGTCGAGCAAAAAATAACCCAAATTCCATCGGGGCTGGGCCGGGACTTGGGCCGGTCCGGGCCATGAACACCTCCATCGCGGGTATTCAAACCTATCTTCGAGTATATAAAAAAATTAAAATATTTTTTGTGTTTTGGATTTGCTTATTTTTCAGGTTAGCTTTTGTTAGGCCAAAATAAAATATTATTTTTCCGCCTAAAGTTATGACAGGGTAGGATTGTTCAATTTGTTCGACTCATATGCAAAAGAAAAACACTTTTCGACTGAATACGAATTAGTGGAAATTTTAGTCGAAGAAAGTGGGCAGTCGAAGTGTGTGCCAAGGGTTCGATTTTATCCGAACAAGCTCGCTAAAGATCGTGGGCAGTTTCCTTCTTGAGCAAGGCATAGAGGACAACGTGGGAGTTGAATTTGAGGGATAAGCTAGCATCCTGATCGTGGGGTAATTATCTGCAAATGTTTCATCTATAAATAGGCAGGGGAAAACAATCAAAAGGACGATTCTTCCACAACCACGAAAAACTCCTAGCAAGTTCCTAGTCTCCTCAGACGTAACGGAAGACCAATGGAGTGCAAGTGCTGCATGTGAGTAATCGAATTTTACTTTCTTTAGTCTTTATTAGTTCATTTTAGCTTATGTTGTTCCTTTCTTTTATTGTTCTTTAGTTTTTTCCCTTTTCTTTCTTGATGTGCTACCCTCCTTTTAGATTTGGGCATTGTATTTCTTGTTTATTTACTCAGTATCATTCCCGTTTTATGTCACTATATATACATATACATATTCATTGGAGCAGAATTATAAAGTTTAATCTTGATTTCGCCTTGCTTGATTAATTGAAAGAGTCCATCCATTAATTAGGAGTTGTATCCCGCTCCTCGATCTGAAATCGTGGTACTCGGCTCTTTATTCGACATTGTCGATAAATTTTAGCGAAACAAATTGGCACGCCCAGTGGGACCCAATAATCAAGCAGGTCGTAAGTTCGCATGTGAAAGATTCGTTTGCGAAGTGGAAGAGAAATAATAGTCATGGCTGAAGAAAGGGCTTCCAACTCGTCGACGTCTGCGGACAATTCGGCAACGACCGATAAGACGCAACCTAGCCCCTCGAGGGTGGCGTCTATACCATTAACTAGCCCAGTAAGTACGCCATTGCGAGGGAATGCCAGTAGTTGGACCCCCCACCAGCAACCTGTGTCACAACAAGTTACCAGTGGATGGGTGCCTGCGCCTGCCAATGTGTGGATGCACCCTCAAGTAACCAGTCAAGGTGCGTGGCCAGAGTTTGGCCTGCCACTTAATTATACGCCCCCGATTGAACCATCACAGAGGGATCAAGGAGGTTTTATGATTAGGAATAATCCGGTTTACACTAACCCGACTCCTAGTACCCAGCACACCCCTCCAGGGTGGTATCCTCCCCTCCGTAGGGAGGTAATTTTGGATATTCGAACAATCCACTACTCTTTGTCGGGGCTTATGGGAGTGGAGGAACACCTTTCAATTTTGGAACATATAATCCGCAAGCTATGTATAGTAGCCCTCAGTCTTCCTTGAATCCTACTAGCACACCAGTTCCCCAGCCGTCACCGGTTGCAGCGACGCTACCACAGCAGGTATCGACTGGTAACAATAGGACAATTTTCCCATAAATGTTTAGGCAGATGCCAACTAATTCTAGTCCAGTCAACAACACAGTTGAGTCTCTAGTTGTTTTTAGACAACAAATTGAGGAAAGCCATCACGACTTAGTGAATTTGCTAACTCAACAAATGGCAACATCGTTGACTCCTATAATAGAACATAACAATGCCAGGATAGATCAAGTGGCACAACAAGTCAATGAGCTGGCAGAAAGCTTTAATCCTCAACCTCCTAGACAACAAATGTATAACCATAGAAACCCGCCAGCGATCTTGGCGAGAGGTGATCCCGGAAATCGAGGCCAAGCAGCGAATGTTGCTCAGGCATATGGGAACAACATTACTCAAGCCGTGGAACAAATATTAAATAGAGCAGGTTTTAATCTGGGGATAACTAACCAACCTTACTTTGTGTCACCATTCCCAAATTTTGTTCAACAGGCCGAACTCCCTAGAGGGCTCAAAGTGCCTAAGTCACTAACTAAGTTTTCAGGCGAGAGTGGCGAATCGACAGTCGAGCATATAGTTCGCTACACTGTTGAAACAGGAGAATTAGGTAATGACGAGTATTTGAAAATGAAGTATTTTCCATCATCCTTGACAAAAAATGCTTTCACTTGGTTTTCAAATTTACAGCCTAACTCGATTCAGAACTGGGCTCAGTTGGAACGCAGCTTCCATGATCAGTTCTTTAGAGGTGAACTGAAAGTGACCCTTTCTGACCTATTCACGATCAAGAGAGAAGAGAAAGAATAGATTGATGACTACCTAATTCGCTTTAAGAATATGAGGAATAAGTGTTACACCCCAATTCCCGAACCAGAGGTAGTTAAGATGGCCATCAATGGTCTAAACTTCAGTATTCAGAAGAAATTGGTGAATCAACAATTCCTTAATTTGGCCCAATTAGCTGAGAAAGTCACACAGATCGAGAATTTAAACAAATAAAAAGAAGAGTTTGAGTCGAACAAAAAGAGAACCCTGTTTGGGAAGAAAGTTTCCTTTTTAGAAAGTTTGACTGAGGAGGAATCAAACTTTGAGTCTGCTTTTGCAGCCGAATTAAAAGATGGCCCACCATATGTGTGTCGAAATCTTAATCTGGTGAAAGACAAGGCACCCTTCGTTGGAGGAAAGCCTTATTCTTTTGATTTAACGAAAGCAAAACAAATATTTGATGTTCTTTTAAAAGATAAACAATTAGTCCTTCCTGAAGGGAAGCGTATGCCATCTGTAACCGAGCTAAGAAATAAAAGATTTTGTAAATTCCATCAAACCTCTGGACATTATACTAACAATTGCGTTTGTTAACCATGTTACAATATGCATAAGTTCATTTGATTAGGTTTTGATGAATGACAAACAGTGAAGTGGAGGATAAGCGTTGGAAGCAAGCAATAAGATAAGAAGACGAGTCCGCAAGCTTCGAAGACGGTTTAGTATCTTAGGATTTAGGTAAACTTCTTGTCAAGAACCAAAGTTCATTATCTCTCTCTCACACACACAAGAAAATGCTTTTAAAGAAAAGGTTTTACGAAAACTATAGCCGTAAAAGTTTTATAACTTGTTAGCTGTTTTAAAGCTTAGTGCATGCTGTCAAACTTGACCTTTGCGCACTTAAGTGATGATAACTCGAGCTACAGAACTCCAAACGATGCAGTTCTTGTTGCGTTAGAAAGCTAACATCCGGAGCTTCAGATTGATATATATATATATATATATGTCTTTTGTGAACAGTAAAAATACGTTTTTACGGCCAGTAAATAGTAAATTACTATTCCCACGGCTAGTGAATAGTAAATTACTGTTCCCACGGCTAGTGAACAGTAAATTACTGTTTCCACGGCTAGTGAACAGTGAATTACTATTCATAATGGCTAAATTGCTTGGGATGCTTA
>JASCZI010151392.1:13453-29970 GCA_036250425.1 Stylosanthes scabra
AATCCCAATGATCAAGGATGTAAATTGATGAAAACATTGAAAAATGGCTACTATAGGAAGTTTTTCTTATCTCTTATCTATTGAAATTGTTTATGATGGTTTTGATGAATGACTAAATAGGCTTGGTACACCTATTCTAGTTTACATGCATGCTTTGATAAATTTGTTTGATATAGGGGGAACAACTTTTTATGATTTTCCTAGTTCTTTTTGATAATGTCAAAAAGGGGAAAACCTCTTTGTTTTCAATATCCTCCTATTTTCTTTTTGCTAATGACAAAGGGGGAAAATGAATGTTTTGAGGATATGTTGTTTCCAAAAGAAGAAAATATGTATTTTGAGAAAATATGCTGCTTTTGCAAAAGTATTTATTTCGTTTATATGAAAATTGTTATGCACCTTTTTAGGGGGAATAATGCATAAGTTCAGGGGGAACTTTAGTAATGCTCTTCATATCCTCAAAATGTTTGTCATTATCAAAAAGGGGGAAATTGTTAACCATGTTACAATATGCATAAGTTCATTTGATTAGGTTTTGATGAATGACAAACATTGAAGTTGAGGATAAGCGTTGGAAGCAAGCAATAAGACAAGAAGACAAGTCCGCAAGCTTTGAAGACGATATAGTATCTTAGGATTTAGGTAAACTTCTTGTCAAGAACCAAAGTTCATTATCTCTCTCACACACACACAAGAAAATGTTTTTAAAGAAAAGGTTTTACGAAAACTATAGCCGTAAAAGTTTTATAACTTGTTAGCTGTTTTAAAGCTTAGTGCATGATGTCAAACTTGACCTTTGTGCACTTAAGTGATGATAACTCGAGCTATAGAACTCCAAACGATGCAGTTCTTATTGCGTTAGAAAGCTAACATCCGGAGCTTCAGATTAATATATATATATATGTCTTTTGTGAACAGTAAAAATACGTTTTTACGGCCAGTAAATAGTAAATTACTATTCCCACGGCTAGTGAACAGTGAATTACTATTCATAACAGCTAAATTGCTTGGGATGCTTATAAATAGATGGTTTTCAGCTCATTTTGAGATACAGCACTTGCTCCAAACCTTCTTATTATTATACTTGATTTCTAGATCAATTTCAAAGTGTTTTATGCACTAATTTGAGAGATACACAAAATTGGTTCATAGTACTTCATTTGTAATATCATACTCTTGTTAGAGAGCTTCCAAAAATCAATTTGTTGATTTGTAAGATAAGAGATTGATTCTCTTGTTGTTTGAGTTGAGAGATACAAACACTATATTCGATTAGATAAGCACTCAAGGAAATTCTTGAAGTTGGGATTACTTCGAGTGGAGTGGCTTGTCGTGAGAAGTTGTGAGGTGTTATAATCTTAGACTTAAGATTGTAAAAGGTTTTTCAAGCACCATTGAAGCTTGATAATAGTGGAACTTCTCAATTGCGATTGAGAAAGAGTGGACGTAGGCAAAGGTTGTGCTGAACCACTATAAATCTTGTGTATCGTATCTCTATCCTTCATCTCTTTAATTACCGTCATTTATATTTTAGAAGTGTTTTGGAAAGTACAAGCTCCTTGTAGGTACTTAAGAAGTGGCTTAAGTCCTTGGAAAAATACTAGTACAATCATTTGAGCAATTTATTTTCAAAGTAATTTAAGCTTCTGCAAAAATTATTCATTGTTGTTAAGATACTCAATTCACCCCCCCTCTTGAGTATCCGTGCTACGTGAATTACAACGTTCGTTTCAGGGATTTGGTTAAGAAAGCAATTGAAGATGGAAGGCTGAAGTTCGCTGAAAAGATAAAGATGAAGATGGATGCAGACCCATTCCAAATCACATCCAATTTCGCTGAAATTGATGATGTGTTTGCTGTCTCTGTAAACATGGCTACGGTCGAACCTTTGTCAGAAGAAGAGGCATTTGACCTTGACATGTTTGAAGCTGAGAGACCAATCTATCCTAAGGCTGGTGAGGATCTATTGGATTTCTTTCTAAGGTAAAGGGAAGGAGAAGGTAATGTTGCTGTATGCCCAAGATGCAGTGCTCTGTTTGATTCATCGGCAGCTAAAGCTTATGAATCCTATAAGAAGAGCAAAGAGAGGATGCTTGAGGAAAAAGAAAAGCAGGCTATCCTGCTGAGGAGTCCTATGCTGAAAGATGTCGGTTAGAAAACAAAGGGGGCAGAACCTGCCTGTCCGACAGCAAATGAGAACAGTAGTAATGGTCGATGGAAAACCTCAAGGATTTCCGAGTAAGACTCGTGTCCCTCCCAGTAATGTGTCTCACAACAAATGGGTGCAAAAAAATGCACCTAACTATTCTCAACATTCCCATGTAGCCTGGAGACCAAAAGGGCAAGCTGACTACAGCCCTCGGTCGAAAGGTCATCAGAGAGGAACCTACTATCAAAGAGGTTCCTCACCGAAGAAAGGAGGTGGCTTCAGAGGTCAATCTTGCAGGGCCAATACAAGGGTTCCCTTTATTCCAAGATCCGTGGCTCAACCAGAGCCATTTGTTGATGCAAGGACCGAAGGCCCTTATCCTGAATTGGCTCGTGGGAAGTCAGCAGAACAAAAAGGGGCCCACCAAATTGACCTCAGGGCAGTGACGATGATAGGACCTGATTGCTCCTCAACTAGCAAGAAAGTAGGAAATTGCAAAATGCTGAATAAGATATCCGATGCTGAAAGTCCAAAGAATTCTCCTAAGGACAATCAAGAAAGAAAACAACCAGCGGAGTATAATCAGTCGCCAGTAAAGGTTGAGTCCCCGGATAAAGGTAGAAAGCAATCCTCGGTGCAGCTGTCGAAGGAAGGAGAAACTGACTCCCTTGGCACCATATTCGATGACGAATTGGATGCCATGTTTGGAGAAAATGGCTTTGGTTTCTGCGGAACAGTCTCGGTGCTACCTTTTGATTTCCAGGGAAATCCGGGACAACCCTGGATTTGTCTAGAAGGGGACTGTGGCGATATCATCCCTGGTGATGAATGTAAGTTCGTTTAGGATGGATTGATCAAAGAAGGGCTGTTTGAGAGGCCAGATGAAATCACAAAGGGACACCTTCGGCCTCTACACATAAAGGCCAAAGTAGAAGGGCTAGTGATTAACAGGATCCTGATAGATGGCGGTGCTGCAATTAACCTGTTGCCCGAGAGTATGCTCCCATTGTTCCATAAGACAGTCGAAGATCTTATTAAGACTAACGTCGCGGTGATTGGTTTTAATGGGAAGTCTACTACTGCACTAGGAATGATTCCTTTGAGGGTAAAAGTAGGAAGCGTCGAGAGACCCACCGTGTTTATAGTGGTTCCTACCAAAGCCACTTTTAACATGCTTCTGGGACGAGACTGGATCCATGGAGTCGGGGAAATTCCTTCCACACTCCACCAGAAGTTAGTGTTGTGGGATGAAGACGGGAGGATTGAAGAGATTAAAGCAGACGATAGCCCTTGCTATGTCGATCAGATAAATGTTAATTTCAAGGAATATCATGCCAGCGTCAAGCCATTAGAAATTAACATGAGAACCTTTGACCCATCCCTCATCAAAGGATGCTATGTTGGAACCTACAGCATGAAATTGGTTCCAAAGGCCAAGGAGAGCTTGGCCGAATCATCAACTTGATGGATTGGTCGAGCCATTGGGCTCGACTCTTGGCCTACATGGCTGAGAGGAAGGAGTGCACAGGGGAACGTGCACTAGACTGTATATATGACCTGGATCCTCTTGGATTCGAAAGGTCAGATTTATTTTCTGAAGATTTGCATAATAAGCGAGTCGAAGTGCAAGATCCTCTTGACAAAGTCGAAATCGGAGGAAAGGGTCGCGTCACTTATGTGGGTTTATTAATGAGCCCCATGTTTAGGGAAAACCTGATCAAGGTGCTGGAGGAATTCCAACACTATTTTGCTTGGGACTATGATGAGATGCCTGGTCTAGACCGAGGACTTGTGGAACATAGGTTGCCTTTGACCCTAGGTTCTCGACCAGTCAAGCAGGCACCAAGACGGTTTGCCCCAGAAGTCATGGTGAAGATTAAAGAGGAAATCGAGCACCTTCTTAAGCCGGGTTTATACGAACCACCATGTATGTCGATTGGATTTCAAATATAGTCTCCGTATTAAGAAAAATGGCAAATTGAGAGTTTGCATTGATTTCAGGGATTTAAATAAAGCCACACCTAAAGATGAGTATCATATGCCTATTGCAGAAATGCTGATCGACTCCGTATCAGGAAGCAAAATTTTGAGCTTCATGGACGGCTACTCCGGGTATAACCAGATCTTCATAGCCCAAGAAGATGTGTCAAAAACAGCCTTTTGATGCTCTGGAGCAATAGGAACTTATGAATGAGTGGTTATGCCATTCGGATTAAAGAATGCCGGAGCTACTTATCAAAGGGCGATGAATGCCATTTTTCATGATTTCATCGGTAAGTTTATGAAAGTTTACATCGATGATGTAGTTGTCAAATCTGAATCGAAAGATTTTCATATAGAACATTTAAAAATAGCTTTCCGACGGATGAGAAGCCATAAACTTAAGATGAATCCGTTGAAATGTGCGTTCGGTGTGACCGTAGGAAACTTTCTAGGCTTCATCGTTCAAAAGAAAGGCGTGGCCGTAGACTCGAACAAATGCAAGGCGGTGATGGATTCCTCACCCCCAAGGAATGAGAAAGAACTCCAATCTTTCCTTGGTAAAGTCAATTTCCTTCGACGTTTCATTTCAAACTTAGCTGGAAAATCGAAAATATTTACTTTTTTGTTGAAATTGAAATAGGGGGAATAATTTACTTGGGAGAAAGAGCACCAGGAAGCATTTGACACCATTAAGACGTACTTGACTTCACCTCCCGATTTTGACTCCGATTCGACAAGGACAACAACTTAAGCTATACATAGCTGCATCAAAAACCACTCTTGGGAGCATGCTGGCTCAACAAGATGAAGATGGAAATGAAAGAGTAGTTTACTACCTTAGCAGAATAATGACTGATGTAGAGATTAGGTATACCCCAGTCGAAAAGCTTTGCTTGTCTTTGTATTTCTCTTGTACGAAACTCAAAAGTTATTTAATTGGGAGAAACATCTATGTTATTTCAAAATTTGATGTTATCAAATACATGCTTTCCTATCCCATTTTAAGAGGTCGAGTCGGAAAGTGGATGCTTGGTTTAATTGAGTTTTCGTTATTTTATGTCCCCGCGAAGGCCGTCAAGGGGCAAATACTGGCTGACTTCTTGGTCGACCATCCCTATGTGGAAATCGAACCCAATGACGAGCCCATGAACAAAGAAATGATTGTCGGGTATCTTGAGCTACCGACATGGAAAATGTTTTTCGATGGCTTAAGTCATCAGCATGGGACAGGGATTGGAATTTTGCTAGTATCCCCTGAAGAAATCTCGACGAAATTTTGATTTCGACTCCACAACCAGATTTCTAACAATGAAGCCGAGTACGAAGCTTTGATAACAGGTTTAGAAATCCTGAGATTACGAGGAGTCAGAAACATCGAAGTTGTGGAAGACTTTCAATTAGTATTAAGGCAGTTAGCTAGAACATACAGAGTTATGAGTGAAAATCTTCTAAAGTATTTTGCAATAGCCGCCGGTATACTCGCAGAATTCGATTCTATCACTCTACGACACGTACCGCGAGAATGCAACCAAGAAGCCAATGAGTTAGCCCAAATGGCTTCAGGATATAGGTTTTCACCACACTTGATTAGCGAGTTGGGAGAAATATGCGAAACTTTACCTCCTATAGATCAAAGAGGAGTTCTTTGCTCAGATACTGTCGATAACAACGATTGGAGAACTCCAATTATCGAATATATTCAGAACCCTAATTCAAACCCAAATAGGAGCGTTAAATATTGGGCTCGACACTACTTGGTCATATCAGGCGAATTGTTAAAAAAAGGCGTCGATGGAACCATACTTCAATGCCTAGGGGCATCTCAAGCCTCGTTAGCTATGGCAGAAGTCCACGAAAGAATATGTGGTGCCCACCAAGCGGGCTGCAAAATGAAACGGACCCTCCTAAGGAGGTTGTTCTGGCCATCCATGCTTAAAGATTGCATAGAATATGCGAAGAATTGTGACCAATGTCAACGGCATGCCAACGTTCAACACATGCCTGCAGATGACTTACACGCCATGTTAAAGCCCTGGCCTTTCAGAGGATGGGCCCTTAATCTAATAGGAATGATCCACCCACCTTCATCGAAAGGCCATAAGTTCATTCTTGTTGTTGTAGATTATTTTACCAAATGGGTGGAAGCTGTATCCATGAAAGAAGTTACTCAAGCTAAAGTAATTGATTTCATTGAGGAATCGATTGTGCATAGCTATGGTATCCCTCAAAGTCTGACGATGGATCAAGGTACCATGTTTACAGGACGAAGTGTCGTCACTTATATGCAATCAAGGCAAATCAAGTTGCTTCATTCGACGCCATATTATGCTCAAGCTAATGGACAAATCGAAGCAGTAAATAAAACTATAATTGATCTCATCAAAAGGCATGTGGGTCAACAGCCTTGAAATTGGCATGATACTCTTAGCCAGGTTTTATGGGCTTACAGATGTTCCCCAAAAGAGTCGATAGGCGCCACTCCTTACGAGCTAGTATTTGGCCACCGTGCCGTGTTACCTTTGGAAATTAATTTGCAAACTCTAAGGGTAGCCAGGCAAAATGAGTTGCCTATTGATCAATATTAGTCGAGTATGCTCGACGAATTAAATGATTTAGATCACGTTCGGCTTCAGGCGTTAGACAAGATGATCCTTCAGAAAGAGTCATTAGCTAGAATTTACAATCGAAAAGTAAAGAGGAAAAACTTCTTAGTTAATGACCTTGTTTAAAGCTTGTATTACCACCTGAAAGATCGAAAGGAAAATGGGCTCCATTATGGGAAGGTCCTTTCCAGATAACTAAAGTTTTCGATGGAAATGCATATGCGTTAAAGGAAAACGCGACGGACAGGAACGCATGCATTATAAATGGCAAGTATCTCAAAAAGTAATATACTTAAAAATAAAAAAACAAAAAAAAATTACAAATCAAATAAAGCATCCTATTGACAACTTCAGGCGGGTAAAGAGTTGGTCAAAAGCTTCAACCTTTTTCTCAGCAGCATTATAAGATGCCTGAGCATTTCCCATGTCAGATTCTGCCTTGTCAGATTCATAGCGCTTTAATTTGTCCGACAGATCATCATTGGCAGACCTGATATTCGCCAAACCCTTTTTAACAGCCGCAAGCTCGTCCTCTAAAGCTTTAATCCGGGCGACCGCCTTTTGTTCCGATTTTTTGCCTTGTTCTAAAACCTGGGAAATTTGAGAAGTGTCTTCTGAACAATCGACTGCCCTTCAACACAACAATTTCCAGCCATCGACAACGGCATCCAACTCTTTTTTCCGGTCTGCCAAAACAAGAAGATCGGAGGAATAGAGCCCAGAGACGAAATCTCCGAACTGATGGATAAGGTCATCCTCTGAAACTGGCATTTCATCATCGAGCGCATTGACGGCACTAATTAGGTCAGCTTTCAATGTATCATTGGTGGCGAGATCTTCCAAAGGGAAACCTAAGAGTGATATGATTCTTGCAGCAATTTTCGACAACGTTGCAGGTACTGGAGGGACATTTCTCACAGCCTCTGGTTCAGCAGTTTCTTTCGAACCAACACCTCCACCCAAAGGGACCTTCCCCCTTGACGAATAGACTTTTTTAGCTTGAGAAAGAAGAAGATTCAAATTTTCTCTTTGGGCTCAGGACAGGCATGCTCACCCAGCGAAGGTGCTTCGGTTTCAAAAGCTGGGGTTGTAAACAGGGCCTGCAGAGGCACTTCTTCCCCCTCTTTATCTTCTTCATCTGCGTCGATAGGGGAAGATTCCTTGTTCGAGAAAGGAGTCCTGGCTTGTCTAGGCTATAAAAGAAAATATGGGTCAGAGAACATAAAATACATAGCGATATAAAAAAGGACATCATAGTTCAGTTACCCCTTACCCTCAGGACTCGGGTAGTAGCAGGTGTGTGCAGGGTCTCTCCAATTCTCAAAGCTTTGCTCGAAGGTAAACCCCTAGAATGACCTCGAATGCTCCTCTTCCTTGACCCTGAAGCTGTAGCCTTCCCTCGAGTCTGTTGTTGATCCAGAGTCGGATATGGAGTTTTGTCTACACAAAGAAGATGACAAGATTAACACACATGGTTTATAAAAAAAAGGGGAATAAATGCTAATGAATACGACATTTACCCTTTGTCTTTGTCGGAAGCTTCATGTTAGAAAATCCCGGGCCAATGTGCCGAGTATGAGTGGTGAAGTATTTCGACCACCAAGTTGCAAAAGACTGAGTGCACTGCCAACACTTGGCAATCTCAGGGAAGGATTGGCGATTGAATTGTTCCTCCATCCTCTCATGATTACGGTCCAAGAGCTGCTTGAGCTTCCCAAGATCATCTACTTCATAATGCACCAATTGATCATCAGACAAGGAAAATAGGAGCAGGCAAAGCTTGAGCAAGCCCGAATTGATGGGCCACAAATTGTGGAGAGTAGGAGACCACTTTTCTTTTCAAAGTAACGTTGGACTCCCCCGGCAGTCTGACCAGCAGAAGTCGGGCAGTCAAGATCGTCGACCAATACTCATCAAGGATAGCTTGAATCGACGGATCGGGATCAGTAAAAGGAATTCACGAAAGGAAGTACGTTCTCCTTCCCGGTCAGAGGATAAGTGAGGTAGTTTTCGCCTTCATCAGAATCGATGTTCATGAAAGAGGGTGAGAAAATGTATGAAAGCTTCGCCCCTCCCAAGCCCACTGGGTTTAGGCCATGTTAGGCGGGCTAGTCTAATTCCGCAAGTCGAGGGTTCATCTGAATCATCCGCTTGATCCCTTGGAACCATAATCGACTCAAAAACGGCCTACAGCCAGAGATTTACAACCCAGAGTGGTCCAAAGGGATTAAGTCTTTTTTCGCCAGCTCTGATCTCGCTCACTACAATCAAAAGACTTTCGTAGAGTTGGGTAAGATAAGCTGGGCTAGGTCGACATATTTCTTCCCATGCAGAAGAATGACCAAAGTCAAATAGTTGTGCTTTTGCATGACAATCGACTTTGTGCAAAACACAAAGGAATTCAGCCAAACAAAAAGAAAGGCTATATGTTCTAGCTCGGTGACTGGCTCATTCTCCTTCCCCATGTTGTTTTGAATGAACTTGAAAGCAGTTACCCCGCTGTAATCCAGAGGATATTTAGCATCACTAATGTCGGGGCACGGAGAGCCAGCACTAACGGCCTCAGCATCAGCAGGAATCCCCGTGAAGGCATAAACCTCTAAAAGGGTCGGACCCATCATTCCGTAAGGAAAATGAAAGTTGTTGGTGGTGGGACACCAGAAATACAAACATGTCGATAGCATAGGGGCAACGTAGGAAAGATCTCCGCATGCAAGTTGAAAAGCTTGAGTTAAACCTAGGGTTTCCCACTGCTCCCCATAAACGGGTGCCAACATTTGCATCCACGCGCGAAAAATGAGAATAGATTCTTTCGGAGGGGCTTTTCTGAGAATCCTTCTGGAAAAATAAGATGCATCAACATTTTTTCCCCCGAAGATCAGGGGAAGATGATCGGGAACAGAAGGGAAAGATTTCATCGAGCTAGCTTTTCTTGGAATAAGGATTGGCCCCAAGAAAGAAAAGACCCTTGAATCAATGGTGAATGGAAGAAATACTTGTTTCTGCCAGATTGAAGAAGATTCAATGCGACGATCAGGAGCACGAAAACCCTCCTTGCGAAGAATGAAGGATCTTTTGGAAGCTACCAGGATCGGAGCATCATTTGTGGTGGGGGGTTCTGGCCAGAGAATAGGTGAAGGAGCTCTCCCTGAGACGCTGAAGAATCCCTTTCCGGATAGGACTCGCTGGAGCTATGAGGAGAAGAATCAGAGGAAGCCATTAAAACGATGAGTTCCTTTGAAGATTATGAAGAGTTTTTCTCTGAAGTTATGAGAACGACTTTTGAGAATATGGAAAGGGATGAGCCTCTATCGTTTTATAGAGGAATAAATAACCAAACCGGCGAGTTTAATGGAGAGAGAGTCATTCCAAATTCTTTGCTTTTTTCCACCTTTTCAAATTCTTTTCCAAATTTAAAATTTTTGAATTTGAAATTTGGTGGGAATTATATCTTTTACCATATCTGGTAAAGATATTGTTAAATACGAAGGAACTTATTGAAGAAAAATTTCGACTCTCGTCCCTCATGTTTCTACTGTCCGACAAAAAGATAAGATGGTCGAATATAAGACAGAATTGAGATCATAAGGAAAATCCAAACTGAAATTGAAAAAAAGGGGAGCATCTTATAACCGAGCATCTTATAGCCAAGCATCTTATTTCCAAGCATGTAGTAAAGTACGATTGTTAAAAGCAATAAATAATTGTCAAATTACAAATGTTAATTCAAAAAAGATCTAAAGGCTAATTTAAGCTCTTCTTGACGTTTGCTCAGCTTGGAGGACGTCTCGACTGCCTGCTTGTGTTTGGCTTCTGCCTCTTCTACCGCTTTAATGGCTGCAGTGTGCTTCGAAGTGCTCGAGGCTCTTTTTTGCTCAATACCTAACAGAGCATTTTTTAGATTATGATTGGTGGCCTTGATCTTTGCTAGCCCAGCCATAGTATTAGACATATTTTGTTTGGCCAATAACAGTTCTTTTTCAAGTTCCTCAACACGTAATCGTTGTGTCTCTTCCAACGATCTCGCCTCTTGTTCTTTAATGAACCCCATGTCAACTAAGGGTTTAACCTTCAAGAGAGCTGCATCATACTTAGTTATATTTTTCTTATGTTTCGACAAGTCATCCTTCGCCGCCCGAAGGTCTGCCGAACTTGATTCTAGAAGAATATTACTATTGTAAAGATCTTCCATAAAACTCTCTAGTGAAGAAGCTTCAGAGCTGGCATGTTGGCTGAGAAAAGTAATAGCTTCCAAGAGTTGAGATTTGACTTCAGTACTCGCAACAATCTCTTCAAGAGAATGGTTGAGGCATCCCAACACTTTGTTCACTTTCTCGACTATAGTAGCACGATCGACAGTGCTTTGCTCGGGCAGGTTCTGAGGGGGAACATGGCCTTGGCTACCACCGGAAGGAAAAGGTCCTTCGGATTTTGGTTTCCCTCTAGGAGCAACAGGTACTGCAGTAAGAAAAACCTCTTAGGCCTCCGATAGAATGGAGTTGAGGTTGAATTCATCATCCGCAAAGTCCAAGTCACTAGCTTCAGGTATTGGCACGACGAAAGGACCTTCCTCATTAATTGCAACCTCTTTGATAGGAGAAATAAGTGACATCTCTGGTTTGAAGGGAGCCAAATCTGAGGAACTGGCCGCCATGATCGACGCATCTACAGGACAAGAAGTAGATACCAAGACTGGAATAGTCTCATGACCTAGAGGAGTGTATTCAACCTGCGACATAAGTCGCACGGACATCAGATGACCATATTTATGGTTACTCTATGATAAACAATAAGAAAGGTCATCGAGTGTACACGCGTTGATTCTATTGAGGCTTGTGAACTGGATACACCCGCTAGGCCAGCGGATACAGACCTGTTGAACAAGGCCGGGTTGGATAAAATTGATCTGGTTCTCTCCAAGTTAGATTGAGCTGTCGGTTTAGGTATGTCTGTTACTTGCTCCCCTGAAGACTTCCCCGACACTCCGGTTTTCTTCGACAACAAAATTAAGGTTAGTCAGACTAGTCAGAAGCGTGAAAGAGACATACTACAGAGGAGGAAAATCGATTTATAACTTTTTTGGAGGTTGTGACGTACGAGCCACTTTAGCAACAGGGCCTTCAGTGTCGGATGTGTGCTCAACAACATTTTGCTTTCTGGATATAAAGGTCGCTGTGCTAGAAGACTTTGCTCGACTGCTCACTTTTTTCCCTTTCTTCTTTTCGGGAAAATGTTCAGATTCTGAAACCCAATCTTCTGCAGGCTTGGTGGGTTCAGAAGTTATCCCTTTAATAGCAATAGGCTTGGCCGCTGATGATAAGAGAAGAGAATCAGTTAATCAGCTAAATAAGCAAACATATTTTAACAAAAGTAATACTTGGTGGGTATCTTTCTATCTTGGTGAAGCCCGAGACTAGGTGATGTGTTTCTCGAAACCATTCATATGGAGATGAGGTTGCTCCACAGAGATGTGGGGCAAGTGGATTGGTAATGTAATCTCGACTAAGTATGCCTTTTACAGGATCGGGTAGTCAGTCGGCGATACCGAATTGGGCATTTGGAAAAGGAGGGTATCTAAACGGTTTTACAAAACGTTCTGGACGAGCTAAAGGATCGATCTGTTTGGCTTTTAAATATTTTTTAAAGCATCGATCCTCATGAGCAGCTTGTTTCCTTTTCCAAATGTTTAATGCGCTATAAAAAGTTGGCTTGAGCTACATTACGTTCCATTTCACCTTATAAAATTTTTCAAAAGAGAGAATTTCATTAATATGAGTACCTTTGGTCTTCTTCGACACAGGAGCACTTTGCACAATGGAAGCAAGATTCAAATTAGTCAGAGCTTGTTCTAGAGATGGACAATGGCTATTAAAATAGTGCGACCACCAATCGTCGAAAGATTGTGTAGAATAGCAACAACGAGTAAGACCAGGTACTCGGTGGTATTCTTTAACCCTCTCCTCAGTTAGATTAATAGCATCATCAAACTCAGAAGTATTGCTTATCTCGTATTTAACTAACGGCTCGGTAGGATTAAAATAGACAGGAAGTAGCAAAGCTGGAGCAAAGCCAAATTGTCGAGCTACGAATTGTGGAGAGTATAAGTTGAGTTTGTATCTCATCTCTAGAGTTCCAACACCAGGGGCGCCTACCCTCAGCTTTTGAGGGACTAAAGCATAGTCCCACATTTCATCTCCAGCTTGCTGATCCGGAGGATAGTCCAAAGAGTCAAAACAACGGGCAGTCGGCAGAGAGAGGCTTGTAAAAGGAAATAAGTCGAAAGTCCCATCATCGATATCATCTCTTAGGTCAAAGAACCAAGACAAGAATAGACGGAAGGATTCTAAGCTGTAGCAGGACGAAGGCTTCTGCAAGCATGTCAGTTGGATTCCGTTTATGGCCTTCTTAGGCAACGCATCCACAGCTAGCGGAATACGAGGTCGGAAAATGGCTTTTAACCATAGGTCGACTACCCAGAGAGGCCCAAACGGGTATAAAGAGTTATCTCCTACCCGGATAGTCTCGACAACAAGAGTGAGTGCCTCATACAATTGACCTAGAATTAAGTTGGCAAGTGAAACATATTTTCCTTTATGCAGCATGACAGCTAGTGTTCTATAATTTTTCTTGTGCATGCATATGGATTTTGGGCAGAAAACGAAAGCGTTTAGCCAACAAAGAAGAAATGTTGTGTGTTCAACATCGGAGACAGGGGTGCCATCAGCCCCTTTATTCTTCTTGAAATAAAATTGGTATATGAAGTTTCAGAAAAGTCAATACCAATTGAGTCCCCAATATTGAACTCATCGCTCCATGAGATAGCTTCCCCGTTGGATGGCAGCCCTGTTATGTGAGCAATATCAAGAAGTATCGGTGTCATCATGCCACACGGGAAGTGGAAGGTGTTGGTAGTAGGCGACTAGAAATAAAGGTTGGCGCCCAGTAAGGGTTGATGATAAGAAATATCATAACAAGCTAGTTGTAAGGCTTGGTTGATACCAGCGTCAACCCATACTTGCCTATAAGCAGGTCTAAGCCTCGCTTTTCATTTTGCAAAGAGGGCCCTAGCCTCTTGCTGAGGTCCTGTTCGAAATACCCTAGTCTTAAAATAATCCGTCCTGACATCTTTGCAAAAGACTAGAGGAAGATGTTCGACAGTCGAAGGAAAAGAATTTGAAATTGAATCTAGTTCCTCTCTTGTGGTAATAGGACCTAAGAAAGCATGCAAAGTGTTGTCTACTTTAAAGGGAAGTAGTACCTGGCTTTTCCATAGCCCTGAGGTCTCGATTGAAGGTTCCAGAGCTTTCAGGAAACCATCTTTAGTGAGGGGGACCGTCGATTCTACCACTAGAAGTTCAAGAGAAATGAAGGCGGTCTCCTTTCTGGATGATTTCTCTTTTTTCTTTTTCTGTTTTCCTTTCTCTTTGGAAGAAGTAGGAGGAGAGAGGATGGCAGCCATGGTTGAAGAAGGGTTTTCAGGAGTGGATGGCACCGCAGGTTGAGACGAAGTCTCTTTCAGGGGTGATTGCACGGATGAAGCAGGTTGCGAAATCTCCGGAGCGGCCTCCGTATGAGAAAAAGCTGGTGATGCCATAAACGGAACTTGGTGATGATGCCTCGCTTTGAAAAAACTTGAAGAGAATGAAAGGTTTTCTTTTCAAAGGATGATGGTATAATTTAAGTGAAGAAGGAGGATAGTTTCTGATCACCTTTTTATAAAGGCCTGACAAACGCCGTTGAGTAGAAGGAGAAATTGGCGCGTTTCGATTGGAAGAGAGGTAACGTCTTTTCAAAATTTGAAATTCAAGGATTTATTAAAACTTGAAAAATTATAATAATAATAATAATTCAAGTTTTAAAGGGGCAATTTGTTAGGGCAAAATAAAATATTATTTTCCCGCCTAAAGTTTTGACAGGGTAGGATTGTTCAATTTGTTCGATTCCTATGCAAAAGAAAAACATTTTTCAACTGAATACGAATCGATGGAAATTTTAGTCGAAGAAAGTGGGCAGTCAAAGTGTGTTCCCTGGGTTCGATCTTATCCGAACAAGCTCGCTAAAGATCATGGGCAGTTTCCTTCCTGAGCAAGGCATAAAGGACAACGTGAGAGCTGAATTTGAGGGATAAGCTAGCATCCTGATCGTGGGGTAACTGTCTGCAAATGTTTCATCTATAAATAGGCAGGGGAAAGCAATCGAAAGGAAGATTCTTTCACAACCACGAAAAACTCCTAGCAAGTTCCTAGTCTCCTCAGACATAACAGAAGAACAATGGAGTGCAAGTGCTGCATGTGAGTAATCGAATTTTACTTTCTTTAGTCTTTATTAGTTCATTTTAGCTTATGGTGTTCCTTTCTTTTATTGTTCTTTACTTTTTTCCCTTTTCTTTCTTGATGCGCTACCCTCCTTTTAGATTTGGGCATTGTATTTCTTGTTTATTTACTTAGTATCATTCCCGTTTTATGTCACTATATATACATATACATATTCATTGGAGCAGAATTATAAAGTCTAATCTTGATTTCGCCTTGCTTGATTAATTGAAAGAGTCCATCCATTAATTAGGAGTTGTATCCCGCTCCTCGATCTGAAATCGTGGTACTCGGCTTTTTATTCGACACTGTCGATAAATTTGAGCGAAACAGCTTTTAATTCTGTTTCAAGCAGCTTATAATCCAAGGGTTGTTCCTTCTTTTTTCCCTGAATTGAAAGCGATTATATGACTCCAAACATGCCCTTAAATTGAATAGGTAGTGGTGCATAGGTAAGTTTAGAAAAATGTCCTTTTGTTAAGATTTGGTGCTTTTATTAAGTTATTATTCTTGAGGTGTTGTTTTAGACATTGTTATTTGTATTTATTTGCACCTTTCTTTTGGTTGTTGGGTTGAGAAAGTGGCAAGCCAACTTTATTTTTATCATTTCTTTGTGCTGTATTGCCTAAATGGGGGATACGGTCATTCAGAATTTAGAAATTCGATTTGAATTTCTTGTGGTAAAATATTTGTTTTTGATGACCTAATTGAGTTTGTAAATGATGTAATGTCTGAATTGAGAAGGACAAATGATGGGGTGAAAAAGGTTGGGAGCTATTTCCAACTTAAGGTCATTGTAACATTTTAGAGTTCTTCTCTGGGTAGTGTGAGGATGAGCTCCTTCTCCATCACAGAGAAAAAAGACACCTTCCAGAAGCACGTGTTTATATTTATTCTTTGGTAAATATTTTATTATGCAAGTTGGTCACTGATGCATGAGCATCATTAGAAGAATTTCTCATTAATTAATTGATTTCTAATGAAGAAATAACCTCTTTTACAAGTAATCTCATTCCTTTTTGATATCAAAAGACTTGATTAGTTAATTGTTATGATTTACAGGGAATAGAAGGAAGAAAAAGAGAATTGAAGAAGAAATCGAAGAAATTCAAAGAAGAACAAAAGGAAGAAGGATTAAAGAAGAACAAGCTAAACACTTAGAAGAATTTTGAAGAATTTTTGAGGAATTTTGAAAGAACTTCCAGGAGGCCAAAAAGTGTGGCGTGTAGCACATCAAACCAATGTGCTACACGCCCAAACACTTAACCAAATGGACAAAGCACTCATAGGCAGCAAGGGTGGCATGTAGCACCTAAACCCAACGTGCTACACGCCCATCCAACGTTCTACACGCCAAGCACTTCTCATCACCATAGAAGTGGCATGTAGCACATCAATCCAATGTGCTACACGCCACCAAAAAGTTGGTTACTGGAAGTTGATTAATTGGTTGATTTTTGGAGGGAATTT
>JASCZI010151393.1:0-10204 GCA_036250425.1 Stylosanthes scabra
TTTCAAAGTAATTTAGCTTCCGCGCGAAAATTTATCATTGTTGCTTATATACTCAATTCACCCCCCTCTTGAGTATTGAATATAACGTGCTTATCGACTAACACTTCTTACAATCTAACCTAGGGTTATTTTGGTCAATTTCCGTTTCAGTAAGGGACAAAATCAAACCGATTAACCGGGGCTCCCCTGTCATACCAAATGACACAAAATTGGCCTGTAACATCGAAAACTTTCCTAATCTATTATCTATCTATTATAATATATAAAAAGAGACCAAGATTTCTCCACAATTATTCTTATACATTTGATTTCATTTTATTTTGTTACGTAAACATTTTTTTCTAGATGACATAATCTTATATTTTTGTATTGTACCAATGCATTCTCATAATTTCATACCCTTTTGCTATTTACTCTTACATAAATTACTCTATACTTTTAATATTAATGTTAATTCTTTTTAATAGACATAAATTGAGTTAATATCAATTTATTTTCTTCTTATATTTATTATATAAATTAACATTTTACCTCATCACTTCTTCTCACATAAATTTCATACCTCTTTCCTTTTTTTTTCTCCACTCTTACTAATTTTTTGCACAATTATATAAAGAATTTTATTGACAACCATAGTTTTTATTATTATTTTTTGTGATTGCTATAAACATATGTACTGATCATATGTTTTATTTATCTCCCCTCACACAATCTTATATTTTTTTTCTTTTTCTTCGTTCTTGCTAATTTTTTACACAATTATTTGGAGAATTTTATTAATGACCATAGTTTTTATTTTTATTTTTTAAGTTTGTTAAATGATCGAGTAGGATAATTATGTCCTTAGCTTATATTCATTAGTTTTTCTATTTAATTATGTATGTTTAGACACCGAGTATTGTTTCAATCGTTATGTTTTTTAACTTGCATATTATCTTAATTTTTATGTTCTTTATATTACGTTTAATGTTTATCCTTTTATGTTTTATAAATTTCGTCAAAAGTTTATATTACCAAAGTTCAACATATCATAATCTTATGTTTCTAGGTTTCATTTTTCATATTTTATATCTCACTATTCTTATTAAATACTATCAAAGTTTTTGTAAATAGATTTTACAAATCACACAATTGGAGTAAGGATTTAATTACTTTGTTTGTCCAATATCTAATTTATAAGATTATTATAAGTAATATGTTAGAATATTAATATATATTTTGAATTATCAATATCGTTAATTTATCAAAATAACTTAAGAAAAATTGCTACTATTATGATATTTTTATTTGAACGCAAATTTTATATGAATTAACATTTTAAAGTTATTACAATTTCATCTTCTTGATTTATATAAATGACATTTTTTATTTTTCATATTGAATGCTTCTAATGTTACGAAATTTATCATGATGACATTTTTAACTCTTTAATTTTTATTTTAAATGATCATGTCATTTATGTTATACAAGGAACAAGGAATATTTATTTTGAATGCATCTAGCATTTAAATTACAAAAAAAATTCTTTAAAATGTTTATTTTTTATCAACTTATTTGCTACCTGTGTATTACAGCTTTTTTTTTCCTTGAGTCTATCAAATCACTTTCTCAACTAAATATGCTATAATAATGAGTTGGAGTGCTTTATTTAAATTTAACTTTAAACTTATAGTCGCACAAGTTTTTATATAGTTTTATTTAATCTTTTGTTACAATTCTTGTCCATCATTGTGTCACCATTTATAATTCGGGAACCTGGGATGAAAAATGGGAGGTTAAGAAGGGTTTTTAGTCTGTATATAATTTAATTTAATACATTTTAAATTAAATACAATACAAAAATCTAATTTAGTGTTAGTATCTCAATTTCAATTTCAATCTCTCTACCAATCGCACCGAGTCGAACCCTTGACGCTGGTATAAACCGACCACTGAGCTAAAATCCCAAGAAATGCTACAAATCTCTTTCATTTTCTTTTTTGTTTTTCTTTTTGTGTGGTTGTGCATGGTCATTGTTAATGCTTGGGGTATCGTGGTATTCTCGACGGTATATTCCGTGTTCTTGGGCTTCGAACTTCTTCTGTTTGGTACGGCAAGTATTTGAGCCCAAACTTTAAGTGATACCAAAAAAATAAAAATCATAAAATAATAAAAGGAGCGTGAGCATTGAGTACTAGTGAGCACTGAGCTGTGACTACAAAACCCTAATAAAGCTTTCTACTTGCCTCTGCCTCCTATCTGCTTCTACTGCTTTTGGATCTCATCATCTCAGAGGAGCGTTGGTAACTTCGATCTCTTCACTTCTTTTTTCTCTCTTTCGTCCTTTGATTCCATGTTTTCTGAGTTCCTCTCTTCTGGTTGAATCGAACTCACAGGTAGTCCACGTCATCAACGAAAGCTGCACGGTTTTCTTCTTTGAAGCGAACCGAAGCCATGGCCTTAGTGAGTCCCTCCCTCATTCTTTCTTAATTATTACTATTATTAGGCATTAGGGTTAGGGTTTGCTTAAGAGGTTGGTTTTAGAATCGTAAGCAAATTTTCATATATGGATTTCTTGATTAATAAGTGTGCTAAGCTTTTATACTGTTGTTAATTTAATCTGTGGTTCAGATTCTCTTGATCTAACTGAATAGTTCTGCAGATCCTGCATGCAGGTAAAGGAAACAAAAATGCTTACAAGGCACTCATTGCAGCTGAGTATGCTGGTGTGCAGGTTCAGTTGGCCCCCAATTTTGAGATGGGTGTTTCAAACAAAACCCCTGAATTTCTCAAGATGAATCCTATTGGCAAGGTATAGATATTTGTCAACGAATTAGCTCCCTGTGATTTGGTTTGACCTTGTACTTACATTGCATATTAATCTTCCAGGTTCCTGTGTTGGAGACACCAGAGGGTCCTGTATTTGAGAGCAATGCTATTGCTCGATATGGTAAGACTTTACAATCATTATTTGATTTATCTGTGTTGAAATCTGAAGGTCATGTTATGAGCTTATACATGATTTATTTTGCAGTTGCTCGGGTAAAGGGTGACAACACTTTGTATGGCTCTTCCTCTATCGATTATGTAAGGGTTTGAAACACTTGTTTGTTTCTTCTATGTTTTGGTTTATAGTACTTGTCTGTGTTCCACTATTATACTGCTGTCATCTTTTGTATTTTGCTCATATTTTTTAATTCTCTGATGTTGCAGGGCCATGTCGAGCAATGGATTGATTTTTCGTCATTGGAGATTGATGCTAATATTGCCAAGTGGCTCTACCCAAGAAAGGGATTTGCACCTTATCTTCCTCCGGTTAGTAGTATACTAGAGATTTTGTTAATTTTAATTTTACCTTTTTGAAACTGAGTGTCTCTGTTTACTTGTAACTAAGGAAATGAATTTTCGTTCATAGTTTTTTAGTCCTCTTTGAAAATTTGTGTTAACAGTAATTGGTATAATATCGTAGGCTGAGGAGGCTGCAATTTCTGCACTTAAGAGAGCTTTGGGTGCTTTGAACACCCATCTTGCCACTAATACTTACCTGGTTGGACACACTGTGACCCTGGCTGACATCATAACCACATGCAACTTGTATTTGGGTATCACTAATATCTTGGTCAAGAGCTTCACCACAGAGTTTCCTCATGTCGAGAGATACTTTTGGACCTTGGTTAATCAACCAAACTTTCGAAAGATACTCGGTCAAGTCAAGCAGGCAGATGCTGTCCCACCTGTTCAATCTACGAAGAAACCTGCCCAGCCAAAAGAATCTAAGCCCAAGGCTGAGCCAAAGAAAGAAGCAAAGAAAGAGCCAGAAAAGCCCAAACCAGAAGCAGAAGAGGAGGAAGAGGCTCCCAAGCCGAAAGCCAAGAATCCTCTTGATCTTCTTCCACCAAGTAAGATGATATTGGATGAATGGAAAAGGCTTTATTCGAACACCAAAACCAATTTCCGTGAGGTTGCAATCAAAGGTATTTTTATTTTTTTCCTTTATCATGTTCATTTTTAGTTCGGTATTATGATTGTGGCTTGATCCGTTGCAAGGTTTTGTGGTTTTTCAATTGCAAATGATGTCTTAATAGATTGATTTCAATCTTTTTTCATATAATCGTGCAGGATTTTGGGACATGTATGATCCGGAGGGTTATTCTCTGTGGTTCTGTGATTACAAATACAACGAGGAGAACACTGTTTCGTTTGTGACAATGAACAAGGTCGGCGGTTTTCTTCAGCGAATGGATTTGGCCCGTAAATATGCATTTGGAAAGATGCTCGTGATTGGATCCCAGCCACCATTCAAGGTGAAGGGGTTGTGGCTTTTCCGTGGGCCAGAAATCCCTAAGTTTGTGATGGATGAATGCTATGACATGGAGCTTTATGAGTGGACTAAGGTTGACATATCTGATGAAAATCAAAAGGAACGTGTCAATCAGATGATTGAAGATTACGAGCCATTTGAGGGAGAGCCTCTTTTGGATGCCAAATGCTTTAAGTAAACATGTGATTTTGTTTCATGAAAGTGGTATGTTTTTTGTTTGTCTTCGATTTTGGTAGAGTTTTGACTTTCATTTAGTGGTACTCTATTTTATCAACCAACGAGCCTTGAAACATTTGAATGCTTATCTTTCTGCCTTAAATTTGATTAAAAGGACCAGTACAATTGCTACATTTTGAATGGATGTGAGCATTTATATATTTGGGTACCAGCATCTGAGTTTTATTTTTTTCTTGTTCAATTGAGGATCAATATCTGATAGAAAAATTATAAGATGTGTTAGCCAAGTAATTTTGGATTATAAATGGAGACAAACATGATAGAGAAGTTGCCTAAGTTCTTAGGAAGGAAAACTAGGTAAATTTGTGACCGATGTTCTTTATTATTATTATTATTTAATTTAATGTTGTAGTGTGTTGTGCATGATTAAGTTACCTGTATTATTCAATAAGAAATAGTTGTATTATTATACAACTGAAATGTGTGGATGAGTTTCAATTGATTTGTGTTTTATGGATAGTTATACTCTATTTTCAGAGATTTAAGGTTTTTATTTTTCTTTTTGGGTAACCTTTTGAGGTTTATATTGTTTTTTAACTGAAGCTGTATTTTTATTGTGAATAAAAGCTACCTATAGTTTATGTGTGTGTGTTTCTACATAAGATTGTTTCGTGGATAAGATTGAAAATGAGCCAGATTCACTTAAACACCTATAACAACTACTATAATTTAGAAATTGTAGAGGCACGATTATTTTTCGCTAATAGTTTATAAGATAACTCTATTTGACATGCTTTCCTTTCTATTCACCTCCATTCTCACTTCTTCCCATTCTCCATTCACGTCCTTCAAAGTCTTTCTTGTTGTCAGGTTCGTTTTTCTTGCCCAATTAATCATTCACCTCAGTCTAGTTTTCTTGATGAAATTGTTCACCTCAACCCACATCAAAGGCAAGCTTTTTTTTTTTTTTTTGTTGAGATCCTTGATGAGACTTTTTCCCACTTTAATTTTGTGATTTTCGTTTTGAATACACAAGTTGGAGTGCAGTACATTCTTTCAATTTCTAGAATAGCAGCAATATTTTATCGGTTTTTACACACGGATGCACACAAAAGTCTATATAATTTGCATCTTCATGATAAATTTATATATCAAAATAAACATGCTACTATACGAAAAATTTTGTTGCATTTTCTTTTCTGTTTATGCGGTTGGTTTTTTTTGTTTGAAATTTAACTAGGATTCCTTGCAATTTTTTTTTATATGCAGATGCTTTTGCTGTTTGAAATTTACCTATGGTATTACTATTTTAGGATATTTTGTCAAATTTAGACCAAAAGAGAAAATTTTCTTTGTAAAAGAGGACGACAACCAAGAAAGCCTTATGATGTGGGGTCGTGACATTGATCAAAGCCTTATACATACATCTTCTTTGACAACTTGTAGATGGTTTTCTTGAACCTTCATTTACCTTCGATCTCATATCCACCTTCCTTTGTAAAAGAATTAAAAAAAAAAAAATCCACAACAATGTCATATAAAAAACCAAACCAATTAAAACGGTTTATCAGCTTTTTAATCGGTTCACTCATCATCAAATTTTATTTTAAACTATAGATCTGGTCGAACTAACTGATTTGATCTGGTTCTCATAATAATAATAATAATAATAATAATAATAATTCATATATGCTAGCTAAAATAGAATAGAATCACTACTAAAAATTTCTCAACTAAACACAGCAATCAAATCATAATATTAACCAAGAAAAGTATACACCCAAGCCACACGTAGGTTTTGGCCAAAGAGAGAAGGGAAAATGTACAAAAATGTATGTGCAACATTGTGTCCTACTAACAAAAGTACAAATCCAAACATCTAAAAGGGAAACTAACTTTTGAAGCATCAACTCTACTTAACTTCCCTTAGTCTTCTACAACTCTAAACTCAAATGCCTCATACACATAGCTCGTGTTTGATAAGTGTCTTAAGATAACGATTCAAGGACAATCTCGATTTTTGTTTCTTGTGTCAATGTATTTCTGTCTTAAGACGATTACCAAACAAAGCCATAGTTTCCTATCTGCAAAAACAATCTACACGCTTTCCTACTCCGCTATCGCATATGAACACAGAATCTACACACAACCCACCTTTTGTATGAGTGCAATCAATCTGAGTCAATGAGAATTTGATCTTCATCAAATCATTCGAATCCTTAGAAACAAAGGTTCCAGCATGGTAGAGGATCCACTGCCCTTGATTATCCAAATGGCTTTGTGACACCACGTGTTGCCCATCGGAAGTTGTTAGCTGGAATTTTACCGGTTTGATGTCCCAACCATGGATGTGCTCAGAGTTTGTAACTCGACGGCCGAGCCTCTTGGATGACTTGCCGAGCTGAAGCCTGAAGAACACATTGTATGACCCGGGTGGAAATCGGAATTCAATGTCTCCTTCCACTTCAAGCCACCAAATTTGATGAAGATATGCAATTGTATGGAATCTGTTTGGAAAAAAAAAAAAGAAAAAAGAAAAATACATATTAATGTGGTTCTACCTTTGTCTTATGTTCTTTAAGACATCCAACTTAAAAAGATGAGTTCTTTTGTATATGATAATTCAATTAGTGAATATAAATATAAAAAGATGGCAACACAAAATTAAATATTTGTATAAATGTTTTTTATGCAAAAAAATTTACACAAATTAAATTCTTAATTTAAAAAAGGGCTTCATGCAAGTGGGAGAAAAAATTTTGAGCTGAACTAGCTGAACCAATTCAAAACCAAGTTTGATTGAATATTTTTCCAACTTTAGACATGTACTAGATAATTTTGATGTTGGATATTCTTAGTAAATTGGAGTTTGGAAAGTGCCAATTTCTCAATCCTTGAACTTCACTTCTAGAGAGCCAGAAAAGTGGATCCAACACTGGGTAAAATGTGTGAAACCAATCCAGTATTTGTAAAAGGAAATAAAGAAGTTCATTGGAAAAAAAATTCATAGCTTACAAAGAAAAAACTACCTAAAATGACCAAACAACAAAATCAATGAATAAAAGGAGTTTCACTTACAATCATCTTCTCACCTTGACTCCTCTGTAGAAATGTGACTCCAATATCTCCTATCATCTATTCCTGTAATCCTCAATGCTTTAGAAGAAATTGCCAAACATACCCCACCTGTCTTCTTATCTAGCCAAATTTCCTACACCAAACACAACATTATTTACTCCAAATAAACACCATAATCATTTATTAGAGAGTAAAGTATATTTTTATTTCTAAAATAGACTACAAGTTTCAAACATACTTCGTAAGTTTTATTTTGTTTTAAAGTTTTTTTTTTTTTTTAATTTTTCAAAAGATACCAGACCAATTAATAATTCACAAGAAAACTTTCCTTCAACACAAGTAAATTAAGCACAAAATTCTCTCTCAAATATTATTATTAAATTTGTCCTAAAATGCTCAAGAATTTAGCTACCAAGACATATTTAGTGCAAATAAAAAATTTTTGAAACAAAATTTAAATAAAATAAAATTTAGAAGTATTTTTAAAAGCAACCTTAAATTTTTTTTTCCCCTTTCATTAAAAAAGCTTGAAGAAGTGGACCTTTTCCAACACAAAATCGGTTCAACAATTTTGGATCAAACAATCTCCTCTATCCTTGATTGAGGTTATATCAAGTGTTTTATCATTAGGTCATCTAATAACCTTTGACCTTGCTATAACTAAAACTAAAGATCTAACCTTTGTTCCATGGTCAAACAAGCTAGGCTTGCATAGTCTTGCATAAACATCCCTCTTCCCCAAATCTTCCATTGAAGAAGCATGATCATCATCATGATCATCTTCCAAAGCCTTCTCCATGATGAACCTATAATTCAAAGGCAACTTAGATTCCCATATGAAATCTGCCAAGGAAGCACCACGAAAAGCTCTATTCAACCGTGCAAGCTTGCATATATCAAGAGGGTCCAAATACATTAACACCAATGCCACACAACTCTCTGGTATGTCCCCAAGTCTTGGCCTCAGTGAACCACCACCATCACCATCACTAACACACGATGACAAATTAGAACCCATATGATTTGAACACACAATATATATATATATAATTATTCTCTTAGATCGATCTGAATGACCCACAAGCTGAATTGGCCTCAAAATTTGAGCTTGAACTTAAATTTGTAAACTTTGAGATAAAGGGTCAATATATAAGAAACAGCTTCATCATGAGACAAATACATGGGATTTAATTTTGACCAAATATATATACCAAAGGAAAGAAAGAAAGAAAGAAACTTTCAAAGGGTCATGAAAGTTTTGACAGCTTGTGAACTGAGAAATGAAAAGAGAAAGCGAAGACTATTGATTTATTGAGAGGAGGAATTGAAATGGAAAAACAAGGAAAGGGTGGGTGAGTCCTAGTTGTGGTGGGAGAATGGATGGGGAAACGACACGAAGACGTGATGATTTGTATGAACGACACGCATGTGAGCGTGCCGTTTTGTGTTGTAGAGGTGATGATCTGTGATACTTTTGAGATCTAAGAATGGAAACATGAGAATTTGTTGGTGTTCTTATCCAAAGTACATAAGCAAAATTGGCGGACTTTTACGGAGATTTGTCTCCTAAGTTTGTTGGGAAAATTTTCACAAATAAAATAATAAAAAATTTTATTTTTAAAGAAAAATTAACTAAATTTTAAATATAAAAATTTAATTTTTTTTTTATTAGCTCATGTTCAGCTAAAATGCATTTTAGTCTATTAGTTGGACGAATTTTATGTCAATATCCGAAAAAATTAAATTAAATGACATTCATACATGAAAAGAAAAATATAGAAAAAAAATTTGAAATATTTTAATTTATTTTTGGAGAGACTTCTTTGAATACAAAAAATCCTAATTTTTTTTTATGAAAAAAAAAGAGAATTAAGAATTAGGGTTGAGAGGATGTATTCTTCTCTCAGTACTCACTCCTATTTATACACACTCTTGACACTAACCTAACAAATAACTGTTTTATAATTTAAATTTCAAATTTTAGAAAATTATTATTATTATTATTATTATTATTATTATTATTATTATTATGCGGGTTGTTACATTCTATCCCCCTTTTACATTCCTAATAAGTGATTAACTATAATTTATTTTATAATTACTGTGGTTTTTATGGATCAACCTTTGCTCTGATACCAAATAAAATTATAAAAAATTTTATTTCAAAAAAAATTAACTAGATTTTAAATATGAAACTCCAATATATAAATGCAATTTAATTTAATTTTTTTTGGGTGTTGACATGAAGTTCGCCCAACTAATGGGCTAAAATACATTTTAGCCACATTAATACTTTTCGCATAATAGTATGGCTAAAATACATTTTAATCTATTAATTGGGCGAACATGGGCTAATAACAAAAACAAAAATTTAATTTTCGTATTTAAAGTCTAGTTAATTTTTTTTAGAAATAAAGTTTTTTATTATTTATTTGTGAAAATTTTCCAAGTTTGTTGCTGTCCTCATCAATCATCTTCATGTACTAAAGAGTTATACTAAGTTAAAATTAGTCATTAAAATTAAATTTAACATATATTAAAATATAAAATATATCTAAAAATAAATTAAATTATATATATATATATATATATATATATATATATATATATATATATATGACTAATTTTAATATTCAAATAAAATTATTC
>JASCZI010151393.1:10302-23928 GCA_036250425.1 Stylosanthes scabra
TAATTGTAGTACCAAGTGACTGCAAGGAAATTTGATTTTAAGAGAAAGGATAAATTAATAGATAAGTGAATTTTAAGGTTGAGATTTTAGATTTATAATTTATAATAAAAAATTTATCATTTAATTTAAAATTATTTTAAAAAATTTAATTAATGATAGCAGAAAAAATTAGTTTACCTAATATTACTATTATTTTAATATAAAAAATGTTGGATAGTGATAATTTAAAGCTATTTAATTTAATTATAATATTTGTAATTTTCAATATAATATTTATATTTATATTTATATATTTATTTTATTTAATATTATATATTTATTTTAGTAACAATTAATAAATACAGATAAAGTCAAAATAAATAATTTGTGATTATTTATTGCCTAGGGTTTGTATAAAAGATTCTTTGAAAGATTTAATTATTTTTAAAAAAATATTATACTAAAATTATTAAAAAGAATTCATTTATATAATATTCAAAAAAAATAAATATTTTTTGTAAAGAAGCACTGTATATCCTTGAATATTTTTTTCTTATATGTAAATCTAATTTCTTGTTAATTATATATGGTATTCACATGCTTATAAGCTTATTGAAGCATACTCAAATCCTTTGGTTATAAGTGAAATTTTTTTATTTTCTAACCAATAAACCAATCAACAAAAATAAAGTATTTATATTTATTAGAATATTCACAATAAAAATTAATAAAGCATTCATAACTTTATTTAAAATAAAATATTCGAAATCTAAAATAATTAATAATAAAATATCTAAAATTTAAAAAAATAAAATATCCAATTTAAATTATTAATTTTTTATTGGTTACTTTTATTGTTACGAAAAATACTTCCGTGTCATTGTTGAGAATCCACAAATGTTGACGAGAGTTATTGGTGTGGCCGGGTTCGTTTTCAGAATTTCAGTAGAGCTCGAGTGCCAATAGCACCGGAGGAAACTGTGGCTACAACGATATACAAAAATAATTTTCTTTTAATAATTTTCGTTTATATTCTTGAAAATTATTTATAGTATAAATTTCTAGTAATATATGTTACCGATGTTTGCAGAATACTTCCCATGGTTAATTTCCTTCAAAGATTGTAACAACAAAATTATTATAAGAGATGAATATGTTCCAATAAAAATTTAAGTATAGAAAGAAAATAAATAAATAAATTTAAGAATATATTTATTTTTCTAAATAAAATTGATATTTTTTTTAAATATTATATAAATTAACTATTTTTAATAATTTTAGTATAATAGATTTTTTAATAATTAAATCTTTCTTTATACTAATTTTTTTAGTATCTAACTATGGTTTTCAATTTTTTTTTAAAAAAATTTGACCCTCTTAAAAAAGTATTAATAAAAGATAATCAGTAATTATGGATAAAAAATTTGAATAACTTTCTAGAAATGAAGAAGTATTTTTGTACCTATCGAATTTACTCTTTTATTATTATTATTATTATTATTATTATTATTATTATTATTTCAAGAGATGAAGATTTACATTTATCGTCATTATGTCTAGATTGACATGGGAGAGTCCTAATAGACTCTTCGAAAATGCAGAAGCTAAGTCGTATAAAATTGGATTAGATAAGTGAAGGAGGTGAGTTAAGGTTGCTAATCAATATTTTACTTGGTTTGGTGTGAGAGTATGACTCTTAATTAATATATAATATCCAAATGCAATGTATTTTGTTGGAACGTAATAAAATACCGACTAATTTAATTATTTATATTATTAATAGTATTTTATAATTAATTAAACGATCAACATCTCAAAATATTTCATTTGTCTGGATTTTATAATGATAAGTAGAACGTGTATAACAAAGCTTTTTTTTTTCGTGGATCTTAACTCCATTTAAAGGTTTATCACTGATCATTGAGTTGCTGCATGCACAATGCGAGATTCGAATCCCTGACATTTGTTTAAGCAGACTAATGACTAATGAGTTAACCATTAGACTAAATCAAGTTGGTTTACGTATATATCAAAGCTAAGAACGAAGTCACTCTTCTATCAGTTATTACCGAAATCTGTTTTGGTGATGTTAAAAACCACCAAAATTACTAGGGTATGTATGTGTTTAATGTTTATTAGGGTTAAATCTAGTTTAATTATTTATGAAGATAGATGCTGAAATATAAGCGGTTCCTGTTTGTTATTATTCATGCAATTATCTTCTTAAACTAAAATATTATGTTATCAGATAAACTAAAATATTATTGTGTCTTCATTTTTAGATATCATATTAGGTAGATCGATCAAATTAATTAAGGTATATCTTTAAAGAAAAAGGTGAAAGACTAGCCATTTTAATTTATGTTAGTTGGTATTTTTAAAGTTAATACTATACTACCCCTTTTATCCCAATGATAATTTACTTTTTTAATATATTCGATCAAATTAATTTAATAATTAGTTTTTTTAATTTAAATATATAATTTTATTAAAATAAGAGTTTTTTTAAATATTTCACATTTTTTTATATGAGAAACAAATAATATAATATCTTTTTTCTTTTCTATCGTATAAAAATGACAAATGATATAATACATATTTTTTTATTCTTTATGGTCGTTGTCTTAAATCAAATTTAATGAAATTGAAATATAAAAAAATATTAGTATGTATTTTAACTCTAAAATAATTATTTATTGAATTAATTATGAATCGAAATATTAAGAAGGATAAATTATTTATGAATAAGAGATAGTATTGTAGTATTCATCTATTTTTAATTTAGTAGTAGTTTAACATGTATTTTAGTTAATATTTTTAAATATTAGTAACTACTTATTGATTAAAAAATAATAAATTATTCGGTGATCTCTTATTAATATTTGAAAATGCCGTTGGCTAAACCGTCCTAAAAGAATGACAAATATAAAAAAGGCAACATCAGCCAGATAGAAGAATAAACTAATTTATGTTTAATGGTGTTATTAACTTGTTATTATCAATTTGTAAAAGGCTTGTTCAAACACAATTCATACTTTGTGTCTTCACAAAGGCTTCGGTTCATTCTTTTTATTTATTTATATTTTGATGAAGAGAGGCTTAATTAATTAGTTCATTCTTATCCATTGAAATAAATAAATGAAGTACTTATCCAAATACTAGGTTTTATTGACCTCTTCTGGCTAGATTTTCTCTTAATACTTCCATCAATCATAGAGCTAAGTAGCTTATTCAAATAATTGTTTCTAATTATTTTATTATATTTTCAAGACAACAATGCTCTCAATTATTAGAAGTTTGAAAAAGGGCAATTTTTTGGTTCCCCTCTTGCTACCCAACATGTGTCACACAGAAAATAATTCCTCTTTCACCTACCCAGCTTATACTGTGAATTTTTTATAAAAATAAATTAAAAAGAAACTCCAACTTAAAATTTTATAAAAATAAATTAAAAAAAAATTCCAACTTAAAATTTTTATTAAGGGAGAAAATAAATGTTATTTGAACGGTATTTTAGACTTCGTTTATTTTTTATGAACAGGACACTGAGATATAGATATTGCTGAACATAAACTTATTTGATGATAAAAACATAGACATTGGATATATTATTTTTTATCCAATTTTTATTATTTTTGTGTCCACTTTTGAACAAAGAATATTGATGGACAAAAAATTTAGGAGAATAAACATGTAATTTTTAATAAAATTTTTTTTTTACTCACAAAACTTTATTATTATTCCATCATTATTTTTTTAAAAAAATGATAAAAATGTCATTTACATTAAATTTTAGTTGTGTCTATATATATCCTGTCCAATATTGTCAAACACATTACAAAGACCTTAAATTTTAGTGTCTGTCTCTATTTCAGTGTCTTGTTTTCTCTTGTCCTTGTTAATAAACATAGCCTTATTGATTATTATATTATATGAATTTGATTATGATATATTAACAATTTTTACATAATTATTCAATTAGATTTATGTATTTAGATAATTGTTAAAATAGTGAGATTGAAAATTAATTATTTATAATAATGTAATAATACATAATTAGTTATGCGTATATTTTTTTTTACACTAATAATACATAAAAATTAATTAAATTCTTATACTATTTGTATAAAGCTTCTTAGTATAGTTTTCTTATTTTATTTTTAAATAAAAAAGGTATAAATGAACCTAACACGTTTTAATTCGTGAACTTCATAACATGCACAATGTTAGTTTAATACTTATTTACAAAAATATTTACATATTATCTATTAAAACTTAAAAGAACTTCCATATAACAACATAAAATTCAAATATATATATATGAGCCTTTTATCAACGTTTTACTCTAGTTTTCTATTATTTATAGAAAATTATTATACTGAAAATGATAGATTTGATCACAATATTAATCAATAAGATTGATCGTTGTTTGCTAAGGTGTCCAATAACTTTCCAATGAAAAAAAAAAACATTCGGTATATATAAATTGATATTAATATAAAAAAAATTTATATATTATAAATTTTGCACTTTATATCTTACAAATATTAAAGTAATATAAAGATGTGAACTTTTATATTTTTCAAATAAAATTTATATATGTACCATTTATATCGTAAAAATTCCCATGAAAAAATTAAGAATGATTGATGATTGATCATTGTTTAATTTGTAGCTGAGTCGGATACACATATTGATGGCAACCCCATTTTGATTTGTCATTCTCAGGAGTGTTTGTTAGAAAGAACAGATTAGATTAGATTAAAAAATAAAATAAAATAATAAGTTTGATAACTAATAGAAAGAGATTAAAACTATTATATTTCCATGTTACACTTTTATCAAGACTAAGATGTTTGCCTTATATTAATTATTTTCGGAGGAAAACAAGAGAAGGAATATGAAAATTAATAAGTTATGGAAGCATCAAGCATGCATCA
The DNA here is from genome assembly GCA_036250425.1 of Stylosanthes scabra. Classification (NCBI taxonomy): domain Eukaryota; kingdom Viridiplantae; phylum Streptophyta; class Magnoliopsida; order Fabales; family Fabaceae; genus Stylosanthes; species Stylosanthes scabra. The sequence goes on from JASCZI010151393.1 coordinate 15,222, forward strand.
TATGTATTGTTAATTTTTATACACTCTCCCAAAAACAGAACATCAAATAAAATTTATTTTTTCCCATATGAAGTAGTAAATTGACATATTTCTTCTATTATAACAGCCGTAAGAAATTTAAGTCTATAAAAATAGGAGAATAAGGGAGTTTATGATAGTATTATTACTGCATTTTGGCTTACCCTTATATATTTGGAGATTTGTTCTAATTAATCCGGATCTAACCCGAGTTACCCACATAATTATATTTCTTTTTTTTTTTTGGTAGGAATATTTCTTCTTTTTTAGGTTAGGTTTTCAATGGGAACAATGGTATTAGTATATATTAGGTCTCCTATTTTTTTTTTTGTGGTAAATTTTTTAAATCAAAATATACAAAATTATTTTTCATCTCATGCAAAAAGCCCGTAATGAATTGATCCCGGCCCATGCTATGTTATTGTTATAATGTTATATTTATGATTCGGGGTTTTGCCCCTTTTCAATAAAAAATGTTATATTTATTTTCCTCTCTATTTTGAAATCTATTCTGCATATTAAATATTAATATTTGATACATTGTGGCTGGAATAAATTATTATTTTATGGTTCCAATTCGAATTTTCTAGAGGGAAAAAAAGTTCAATCATCTAACTCATCCGAGGCATACCATATCAATAAAAAAAGAAAACAAAAAGGCAAAATATTTTGGCAAAGACCAATGTGAAAATGCCATTATTTGAATCCAATCAAACAAGATAAAAAAGAAAAAAGGAGGTTATGTATGCTAACTAACATATATTAATCAATAGTTAACTTCATGAATAAAAATTTTCTTATTAAAAAGGAAAATTCAATGAATGCTAAGTAGATCAGTTGAAATTAATATAAATGACAACTGATATTTGTATGATTTAAATAGAACACACTAAGTCTAATGTATAATTAGAAATTCATTTGTGGTTAAAGAGAAGCAATTTATAGCTAATTACCTCAAGTGATCTGTTTCACCATTCAAAAGTACCATTACAGGTGCATCCATGCTACAAAACCATATATAACAAATTAAAATATCATAGTTTAAGCATAATAATTATTATCTTATGAATAGTTACTATGATCAAAATTAAATAAAAAAAATATAATAATAGATGATGATATTGAATAAATTAAAAAATAATAATGTGTCTATTATTGCTTTTAATTGAATTAGACACTTTGTTACCTCAGTATCTGAACTCAAAGCAGTATCATCAGCGAGTCTGCACTTTCATATTTAATAGTTTAGATATGGTGTTACAATTCAATATAATAATGTTGAATACTCATAAACTACCCCATATCAATATCCTCATCTTCAAAGGAAGCCAGCCTGTGCTTAGTTGTGTTCTTACTATTCTCTTCTGCCTCTTGTTAGTGGTGTTGTAAAACCATTGATTGTTGGGTTAATTGAGATTTTCTAGTAAGTTTGTTAACTGATATTTTGTGGAAGCAGTTAGATTACTGTCAAACTCTTTTTCTTGTTTTTTGAAATGCAAATATGAGGGTGAAAGGGTACATTCATGCATTGGGATCTCAATTTTCTGTTTCTTGTTATTATAGTCATTTTTGTGAAGCATACCAGCTTAGTACACTACACTTCCATCAGAAGAGCTATTTATGATTTAATATTTATATTTATAAGTTAAGAAAATCAAATAATTTCACCAATTTTAGTAGATGTACTTTTTTTTTCAAATTTTATTATAAAATTTTAAAATAAAAAAGAAAAATAAAGCCAAAGAAAAACCTCACACGAGTATCTGAAAATAGGAAAACTGAATGAATTCTTGAAAAAAAAAATGTAGAGTATGATTTGTGGTGCATCCCTAATTCAGCATCTTGTGTGTGTCTGCAACCTTTGAGCTCTCTACTCTCCCTCGCGTCCTCTCTCTCTCGCCGCCTCCTTCCGAAACTTAGGTATGCGTTCTCGTTCTTCATGTTCTATTACTTGCCCTTTCTCTTTCCGGAACCTAAATTTTTGCTTCTTTTATTTTATCCAAATATTAGTTTCTTTTTCCCCTCTGCAAATTGGTTACCCCTACCACCATTTGTTGTATATTTCACTAATTATCTTTTTAGTATTCATTAAGTGGAAGCTTCTACGTATAATAGTGATCGACTATGCTGGATAATCTTGACAATTTTCCTGCAATCATAATGTTATTAACTCAATGATGCACACTTGTTGTACCATCATTTTGAATATTTTATCAATATTCCTTCATCTGCCCACTGCCCAGCCAAGAGATAGTCTTTGAGAAACTGAGTACTGAAAATTTGAAACTCTAATTTTCTGCTTTAATGTTGGAGAAATATCAAGTATGTATTACTTGAACGAATGGTTGGCTGCTGACTGCTATTATTGTTATTATTAAACTATTTAAGACTTGTTTAATGATGAAATTGAGTGTTTTCTATTATATCATATAAAGTCTGAAATTTTTATAGACACAGTTCATACACACACACACACACTCGCATTGGTGATTGTTTCTGGTATACTCTTAAATTGTGATAATGTCTTTAACCGTGCTTCTAATTCTTTGCAGCTTAACAAAAATGTGAAGTCACTTGGTTGTGTCTTTCCAGTCTCATCTACATTTGTAGAAGCAAATTTGTTCGTGTATGTAAGTAATGGCCAGATGGGATGCAATCCTGTCGCTTCCCGTCCAAAATCCTCCCACATTGGAGTTCTCTTCTGCTGACCTAGTATGGTCGAAAGTGGAAGGTTGGCATGATAAACTAGATAGGGTTGCTCTAATCCCATTTGCTAGAGTTGATGATTTCGTGAGAGGTGAATCAAATAATAAAGAATGTCCAACAAGATTTCATGTTGAAGCAAGGCGTCGGCGTCGTCCATCAACGCCTCTCAAGCCAAAGGTTGATGGCATACTAGAGTATATCCTGTAAGTTGTAATCGTTTTCATTTAGTGTCCACTAACTCTTACTTTCTGTATTCCACTGCAATGTGAATTTTTATACCATCTAAATGCAGGTATTGGTGCTCCTTTGGCCCTGATGACCACAGAAAAGGTGGCATTGTACGGCCAAGTCGGACTACATATGTTCCAAAGAAGAAAAATGCTGGTCGGCCAAATACTAAGAGAGGATGCACTTGTCACTTTATTGTGAAATGCCTCATAGCTGAACCTTCAGTTGCCTTGATCATATATAATGATGATAAACATGTGGATAAAAAGGGTTTGCCATGCCATGGTCCACAGGACAAAAAGGCTGCTGGAACACATGCAATGTATGCTCCATATATCTCAGAAGATCTCCGACTTCGTGTTTTATCTCTCCTATATGTTGGAGTCTCTGTGGAGACTATTATGCAGAGACACAATGAATCAGTTGAGAGACAAGGAGGTCCAAGTAACCGTGATGACCTTTTGACCCACCGATATGTTCGACGACAGGAGAGGGCGATCCGTCGTTCTACATATGAGCTAGATGATGATGATGCTGTTAGTATCAAGATGTGGGTTGAAAGCCACCAAAGTCATGTTTTCTTCTATGAAGATTTTTCTGATTCAGATCCATTTACTCTGGGCATTCAAACTGAGTGGCAATTGCAGCAAATGATTAAATTTGGGAATCGAGCTTTGCTTGCCTCAGATTCAAGATTTGGTACAAACAAATTAAAGGTCTTTTGCTTTCCTTTGCCTTGATTTTAAACTACAAAGCACAAACACTTTGTGGATTTAAATGTCCATCACAACACTTGTTCAATATTCGTCCGAAATGCATGTCTTCCGTGCCCAACCGTGTGTTAATAAAAAACTAACATATATTCCAAACACGCTTGGACACACTAAAATATGATAACATGTTTGCACGTCCAATCTTATTCTTGGCCGACACCTTGAAATGAGTTTAGAAATACTAGATATTATCAATTGTTAATGTAAAGAGTTATCTAAAATGTTTCATATAATTAAAATGGACAAAAAAGAAAAAATCTAAAAACCTTAGTTTGTATTTTATTATCAATAAAATATCAAGATATTATTATAATATATCTAAAAAATTCTATATATGTATATGCATTGTGTCCCCATGTATAACAATGTATAACAAATTAAAAATTAATGTGTCTGTGTTTCTTGTGTTTATGTGGTGTCCCATGTCTATATATATATATATATGTTCGTGCATCATAGATTTTAAGTAATTGAAAACCTATATTTGTTTCCTGTTGTTTCAACAAAAAACTAATAGCAACACATTGATTATTTTGTTCAGTACCCCATTCACAGTCTTCTAGTGTTTAACTGTGACAAGAAGGCCATTCCGGTGGCTTGGATAATAGCGCCAAGGTTTTCGAGCTTAGATGCACATCGATGGATGAGGGCTCTTTACAATCGAGTTCACACAAAAGATCCTAACTGGAGGTTAGCGGGCTTTATAGTGGATGATCCACATTATGATATCCTGGCAATCAGGTTAGTGCAATTTATCAATGAAGTTAATATTGTAAAATATATGAGATTTATAAAGAATATTGTCCATTTCTACTACAATTTCAAGATTCTAAATTTCTAATGTCAAAAGTAGGATGATTTGATCTATAGTTGTTGCCTTTATGTAGCTATGAATCATTTGAAGTTATGTTTGAAAAATTTTTAGAGTGCTGAATATTTTTTATGCTGATGCTTCTTGGTTCAGGTTTTCTAGTGACATCTTCTTGTGTCTCTTTTCCTTCAAACCCAAAAATCCAAAAGTAATACTATTATTTTTCCTTGAGGAAGATTATTTTTAAAAATTGTATATTAGGAGTCCTTTATCGGTCCTTAATTAGTTCTAATATTTGAGCATGATGACAAGTTCAAATATTTTATGTAGAAATCTGTTTTGCATTTTGAATCCAAACTACAAAACACTGTTCTCAAGTAACAATTACTATATTCTGTGTATTTGTCAGAGAAGTTTTTCAGTGCTCAGTATTGATAAGTTTCTGGAGGGTTCGACATCTGTGGCATAAAAACATAGTGAGGAGTTTGGAAATTGATATGCAAATAAAGATATCTAAACAACTTGGGTGGATTGTGGATAATATCTGCCAACGTCAAGGGACCATGTCACTCTTTGAAGATTTCATTGAAGACTTTATCGATGAATCCAATTTTATGGACTATTTCAAGGCTACTTGGTATCCTAGAATGGGTTAGTAGCATTTACCTATATTATGGAATGCATTTATTTTTTAATGAAATTGAGAAATAATATTATGCCCACAATCAGTTATCACTTGCTTCACTTTTATTACCCTTATGCCCACAGACTAGTAAAGATCAGCATTGATTTCAAACTTAGTTTGCATACATAAAGCAAATGCTTGACACTTGGCCAATATTTCGCATGAATTTATTGAAGACATTGTTTGGAATCTTTGGTAAGTGTAGGGTGCGTTCAAACTAGCAAATGTCATTGAAATTTTGTCCTTTAATGTAGGAGCTTGGATCAATGCACTTAAAACTCTGCCTCTTGCTAGCCAGGAAACTTGTGCAGCAGTGGAATTTTATCACAACCAACTGAAGATTAGATTATTCAATGAGAAGGACAACAGTGTTTTTCAGCGAGCTGATTGGTTGGTTGACAAGTTGGGTACGAAAGTACATTCTTATTTTTGGCTTGATGAGTACTCTAGAAAAGATGACTTTGCTCGCTATAGGAAAGATGAATGGATAAGTGGTTTGACGTCATGGCGCAAAGCACTGAAAATTCCAGATACTGATATTCTATTGGAAGATGGGCGTGCCAAGGTTACTGATCAAGATAATCCCAAAAAAGCTTATGTTGTCCGCAATCCTGGTTCAATGTTTAGCATATGTGATTGTAGTTGGGCACAAGTTGGAAACCTCTGTGAGCATGTCCTGAAAGTTATTAGCATCTATCAAAAGAGAGGGTCCATTCTTCCTTCTGTTGGCTTTCTTCAGTATCAGCAGGCTCTAAAGAACATGCTGCATTGCCCACCCTATGACTCTTTAATTCGTGATCATGCAATCTCCTTGGCGGTTTCTGTTCAGCAACAGTTAAATGTCTTGCTTGATAAAGAAAGTGTTGCAACTGTTATGGATCCTAATGAGAAAAGAGTAGTTGTTGATATCTGCTTGGAGAGATCAAAAGTAGTCTCAGGTAATCAAGATGCGCACTTAGATAATAAGCTTATAATCAATGATGATATATCTAGTGATGGTGATGACTCCGAGGATGGAATCAAAACCCCCTGGTTGTGCAATGCATAAAATTCCTGATCAAGCTGTAGATTGTTGCAGCAATGAAAATGGCATTCTATCTGAGAGGGTTAGAGAAGACAGTCTACCTGCTGACATGGAAATTGATCCACTATCAATTTGTATTTCCCCTCTTCGTAGATTGAGTTATGCCGATGAGAATTGTTCAAGTAATGATTTCCAAGAGAAAGCTGTTGCCACTAAGGCGAATGAGGTTTCAGCCTCTGAAAATAGTGCTTCGTGCGACAATAAGGATAAAGAAAGCAATATAGATAAAGATTGCGTAGAATATGCAATGGATGTGGATCCCCCAGTCTTAGATGTCTCCTCATTGGACACAGTGACTCTGAAACACTGAAACCCATCAGAATGGGTTCAACGATGTTTCTGGAGTAATTTCTTGCAGAAAAGATGCTGAGCAATAGCCATCCCTTTGATATCCATGGATGTTGACCTACAGGTTGCTGTGGAGAAATGAGCTCTTGGTACAATTGAACTAAAAGTATAATCAAAGAGGATGGGAAATTGGATTCAAATACAATGAAAAGAACATGAACTAAAATTCATATATTGTTGATGGCTATTGATGATATGACCATATTTGAGGTTATCAGACAATAGCTAATGCAATGTAAAATATCATCATTGCATGTCCGGCTAATGTGAATATAATTTACCATATTGGGGTTATCAGCCAGCCTGAAGTGTCAATAGCAATTAATTATATTCATAAAACTGTATCAGAATTCAGGATGAATTGCGGATGTGATTTTACCCTGTGTTATCTGTTGCTATTAAACGATGACAATTCGAAAATTTGTGTGCACTTCGGATTCTTTCCTTCTGAACAACTGCTAGCGGGTAAGCATGAAAATATATTTACTCTTCTTTCATTACCAAATAATAAGAGTTTGTTCTGATTAACTTGGCTGGCTGTTGTTTTGTGTGTAGTGCTTAATATATACTGTAAATTTGAAGTCTGCTTATGTTATGTACAGTTCTCACATATAATTGACCAAGATATTCTGATCTGTCTAGGTTGAAAAAGAGAAATCTCCGGATTGCTTCATTCTTTTGTTCCCTTAATTCTATGGAAGCAAAGAATTTATAGCCTTACTTATGTTGAGCACATGGCATGGTTTAAATGGTAAATAGGTCTTGGTTGTGGTTTTACTACAATGAAGGAATTTTATGGAAAATGTGTAACAGCCGCAATTGCCTCTATGATGCTGATCCGGTGGAAACATAAGAAACATTGTAATCACTACTTTAGGTGATTAACATGGTTTTTCTTAGGGTTTAATTAGAAACATTCTTTCTCTTGTAATCAATACTGTCAGGGAATATTCCCTTCTGTCTCCCCTCTACACCTGAGACTATACGGGAGTATGCACCAAGTTTAAAAAATGCTTTATATACTGACAGAATTAATTATGATGATTTACCACTGTTAATAAAACTATATTTTTCATTTCTGTGTTTTCTTATTCATTTTTCAAGTTTCATCTTCTCCATAATCGAATTAAATTTACATTTTATAATAAAATATTTGACTATTTGAAATACTACGTTTATATAAGGCTATATGCATGAAAACAAATTGGTAACGCCATATATATACACTTTAGGATTGGGTTTCGTCTAGTGAGCTTCAAACCCAACTCATTTTAGGATGTCTCAGGTATACCTATTCACTTACCACATCAAATTTCATGAGGGTTGACTTGAGTAAGGAGAGTGTAGCGACCATTGAGAGAAGAAGAGAAAAGAACATTTTCGTTTTTCTTGAACATCGGCATTTTTAATTTGTGTTTTCTCACTCGTTCACCGTTGGATCGGTTTGAAATTTAGACATTATGTTCGCCTCATCTGGTTCTTCATTTTAAACGGTGGAGATTTTGATTGGAGCTTTGTGGAGGGATAAATTGAGTTCAAACTGAAGCACTTGTTTTCGGTATTTTATCTTCTTCATTTTCAATTTTGTAACCATTGTTGTTTGGTGCTTTGGTTGGTTGTATGCACAAATACTCTTTTGTACCTCATTTGATTATAGTTGAGCTATTTCATTGGTCTGGACGATCCATGATTTTTAGTTTTTTACTTCTCACATTGAGAAGGTTTTCCACGCTAAAAATCTTGGTGTGTGCTTGTTGTTGATTTGGTTGATTTATTTGTCTCTGATTGCTATTGCCATAGGGTGTTAGTGTTACTTGAATATTGTTCTTGTGTTGAATATTTCTGCTGCTTCCGCTGCGTGGCTCTATCATACTGGCATCAGAGCTCTTTGGATGATTTTGTGAACAATGGATTTCAACTCTAACACTAATACTACTCGGATGGTCATTCTTAATGGTCCCAATTATGATTTGTGGAAGTCTAAAATGGAAGATTTGCTTTATGTCAAGAATTTTCATCAACCAGTTTTTGCTACCGAGAAGCCTGATGATAAG
>JASCZI010151394.1:3513-17134 GCA_036250425.1 Stylosanthes scabra
TGCACTATCACAAGAAAAGAAAAAAAAAGGTGACAAAATAAAAATTTTGTTCGAAAAAAAAAAAGAGAGAAAAAGAGAAAGAAAAGAGAACAAATTTGTGTCACCTTGAAATAGCAAAAAGTAGGCTATCAAATTAGCAAATAAATATGCCATGTTCATTCATCGTAAGGAAATTGCATGGCATGTACTCTAAAATAGATTAGTGAGTTCTAAGGTTGGGGAGCATCGAGGTAGAGTGCAGAGACAAAAAGAGGCTAGGTGTATTCAATCAAAAGTTTAAGCCCTCAAGCTCACTTGGCCAAACAATGAATCCTACCCTTACCTTGGCCCCATTACAACCTTACAAAGCCCTCTTGATGATATACACATGTACACATTTGATGTTGATTGGTTAGATGAAGATTAATATGTGAAAAGCAAGAATAGGAAGGAATTGAGAGTTTTATCCCGAGACACTTGAGCAAATAGAGTGCATATACATCCCGTAAGGGTTCTAAATTACCATGATCTTAATTTTTTTGGGGGGTTAGTATCTACTGTGATACTTTTGCCCATGCTCATTGTGCATGGTTAGGTAATTCCTGTTTCAATATTAGCTTCATCCATGATACTTCGTTCTTGTGTAGTTCCTCTTCATGTAGTGTTTGAATGGTTCTTGAAAATTCTTATGAAATTCCTTTTTCCTCTCTTGGTCATGATCACTAGAGCATGAGAACATGCTAATCTTTAAGTGTGGGGTATTTGATGAGGAGGTTTTTGACGATGAAATTTGGGTTAAAATTAGTAGACTCATCAATACTTTTTCACACAATTGCTAGTAAATGACCATGTTTTCTATCCCTTGCTAAAATATGCTCATAATTAATTACATGTTAAATTAGCTTCCAAAATGCACAAAAATTCACTAAATCTCCTCCCAATTGGTGCATTGATGTATCTGCTAGTGAATTTCAGATTTATAGGGATGGAGAAAAGCATAAGGAAGGCAAGGAAAAACATGGAAAGCAATGATTGAAAGAAGGAAGCCAAAAATAGAAGAAATAGGGCACCGCGCGCCTGCAGGCCTCATCGCGCGATCGTGCGATACACTGGGAGCCATTCGGGTGGATTCTGTCCACACCGTGCGGCTGCACCCGCACGCCTCACTTGCACAACCACACCATCAAAGGTCAACTCCGGCGTCAACGCCGCCCGTGCACCCGCGCGCTCTCTACCGCGCGATCGCACGGCAGCGTCAGGTAGAAAATTAATGAAGGCTAAAATTGAAATTTCAACTATCCGAGCCAGGGCCAAGCCCCTTTGAAGGCCCAATTCGACCAATATGAAGGAGGGACAACTGAAGACACAAGGGGAGACACACCATTAGGATCAATTTTAGTTTTTGGTAGTTTTTAGAGAGTTTTTGGGAGAATTTCCATTTCTCTCATTTTCTCTTAGTTTATTTACTTGCTCTACCTTTTCTTGTCAACCATCACCATCCAAACTTTTCTTTTATTAATTGTTCTAGTACTTGTTTTGTGGTTATTTCTATTTTGTTAATGAATCTCTTGCTTGTTAATTTCAATTGCTCATCTTTATTGTTCTTCTAGTTCTTTTGTTTTTGTTCATATTTTCTAGATTGTTAATCCTTGTTTGATTTTATGATCTATTGCTATTTTATGTTACTAGTAGTTATAATTGTTGATTCTCTTGTTGATTTACCTTGTTGATCATCCTTATTTGCTTATTCTCATATTTATAATCATGTCTTTATTTCATGCTCACCAAGTGTTTGATATTTTGTCTCTTATAGCTATGGCGTAGTGTTCTTGTGTCTTGGTCATGAGTTAAAGTGTGAATGATCTTAGCCACTAATCTCTAAGGACAAAGATGAGTTAAGACCTGGGTTAACACTGTTCTGTTGACGCTAGGCTTTTGTTAGTAATGATTGAGTCCTTAATGAGGTGAACTTGATGGATTATTCAAGTTCCAAGGACCTAGGACCTTCGCACTAGTGAGTTGCCTAGGACTTTCAGAACGGGGTTAATTCCGCCCGCTCGACTTCTTGACAGAGTGTGGTTTAGCATCTTACGTGACAACCATTCATAATTGGGATTGGTGGTGTTCATAGGGACACACAATACTTTAACTCAAGACCAAGCACCTTTATTACTTGCAGATCAAGTTATCTCTCATTTTTGCTATTTCCACCATCACACACACAATTGCAACCCTAACTCTTTTCACAACCGTCATTAAGCCACGATTCAACTCCTAGGGAGAACGACTCGAGTACCATACTCGGTATTTTAATCTGGTTGCAAACTTTGTGACACTTTTTTGTTGATACGAACGTTCTGACTTCGCATTCATAAATTGTTTGGGTTCCTCTACAACGATTTCTCTTGTTTTCACAACGATAAGGAAATCCCAAACTAAACTTGTTTGTGACGCCTAGAACGACTCTCGTCACCTGCCTTTTCTTTTCTTATTGTTCCTACATTTTGATACATCAAAGGAAATAAAATGCACCTTAGTTCCAAAAGGGGATGTAAAGAACAATGTAAGAACAAAGATAAAATAGGATAGTTTTGTAACAATGTAACAAAATCATACAGGGAAACTAAAAAGGAAAAAAAAATAATCTTCAGTAATGGACCAACCTTAGGCATCATTTTTGTAGGGTATTCTTGTTGTACTTCTTTCGGAGTTAGGGATTCAAGATCACCTGCGTTAAGAAAACTAATCAACCATGCAGAAGATAACACACTTAAAGGATGGCCCAACTAACCAACCTAAATCCCTATAATAAAAAACCATCAACAAATAGGAAAACATTATTACCATCCCCTCAAGGAAGAGCTTAATTCCCTTTGCCTTGTTTCCATCATACCACAACCTGAACTCTTTCCAAGGCTTTGGAAATAGAATTTGACCCCTTGTTCCAACCAATTGGTATAAAACCAGTCATGTCTAGTCATCTAACTGTAATTTGTTTCCATGTTTACCTGCGGTCTCAAACCAATTATACCATAAGTACCGATATTACGTACATAAGTAATGAAGCAGTAGAGAATAATTAATTAATTACTTAGGCAGCAGATAAAAGAAGAAGTTACACCAAGTTGTCCAACAAAGTCCTTCCACCGTTCTCAACTTTGTAACATCCATTTTCATTTTTCAAATAACATAACAAAAAAAATAGAAAGATTCAACCCCATTCCATCAAAACATAAAACATCAGTTTCCCATTGATAAAATTCTTAATTTTCAAGCATCACCAGCAAATTGAAAAGTGTTAAAAAACAACTTCAGTCAAGTAAAGTGAAGTTTCAAATTCAGCCTCCTATTCTTCTTCCTTACCTATGATCGATCAGGGAAAGCTCTTCTCTATCATGTGTAAAGATCTAACACACTGCACTTAAAAGCTCTTTTCCATCACAAAAGTACAATACATAGTAGATTATATCTGAAAAGAATAAAGACTCTAATTTGAGATTTAAATCAATCTAATTTTATAATAAATTTTTTCATATAAATTTCAAGATTGTTTAAAGCATGAGTACCTCCAACAAAATTTCAAGCAGTAGTATGACTAAAATTTTTCACAAAAATGCATATTTTAAATGGTAATATTTGAAGGATATACCTATACAGTTTTTCGTCTCTCAACCCATGCACGGTAAAGCAACACCAAGGACTTCCTCCAACAACTCTTCTCCACCATATCTGAACCTAAATCCAAATCCCAAAAAAAGCCAAATCATAGGAATCAAAAGGAATTCAATTAATTAATTAAAAAATAAATACATGAAAAGCCATAATCCATCTCTAAAATTAATAGGACATCTGCATTACAATGTTCATATTACAAAAAAAAATTGCAAGTTCTAAACAATTTTGTGTTTGATTTTTTAAAAATAATTTTCCATCATTTTGATAAAAAGAAAAACATAGAAGATATGAATTAAGTTGATGCCTTCTAAAAAAATTACCTCCGTAAAGAGAGATGCGGAAAATAGTAGTAGCAGAGTGGAGCAAGAGCAATGGTGGAATAGAGCAAGATCGGCAATGGTAGACATCCTTCGGGCTTGACAGTGACGACAGCAACGGTGGCTTCAACCTCAGCCTTCACCTCTCCACCCCTCTTTCTCTCTTTGAGATCTCTTTCTTCTCCACCTCTCTCCTCCTCAGCAAACACATGCGGCCGCCGCATTGGCGAGTTCTGCCAATATCAAAGGCGTCAATGAAACTCTTCCCGTTCATTACTATTCACATCTTCTTTCTCCAGCTTCAGTGATGATGGCCGTCGTAGCAGCAACGCTGTATTTTTCTTCTTGCCCACTCTCTCTATATCCAGCCTTTTGGACGCTCTCTCTCTTTTGTGCTTCTTTCTTCATCCTATCCGCTTCTTGTTCATATTTTCTCTCCTTTGTGCTTCTTTCTTCTTCCCCATCTCACAATTTTTTTTTTAATCAGTTACCCAAAAGTAAAAGTATATGGCAATGTGAATTTTTCAAAATTCAAAACAAAATATTTCCCTCCAATGCTTTGTATCCAAAATTTAAAATAATTTGTACTGTTTACTATATATTTATTAATAATAAAATTTTCTCTCAAATTATTATCTTCTATTTTGTAAATGTAATATTTCAAATTTTGTATTTAAAATCTAAAAACTTTGAAGGATAAAATTATCTTAATTTTTTATCTTATTTTGTATTCAAGAAATTTTTGTTTTACAATTTCTTTCTAATTTTTTATTCATTTAAATTAAATTTTTAGTCCTAAAATTTGCTTTGATAAAATTCCTTTTTAAATTTTGAAATTCAAGAAATTTTAATTTTACAATTTCTTCCTAAATTGTTATTCATTTAAATTAAATTTTTATTCCTAAAATTTGTTTGATATAATTTCCTCTAAATTTTTATTCATTTAAATTTTTTATTTTGTTTTCTTAGATCTAAAATTTAAAATTTGAAATTCCCTCCTAAAAATAATTGATGTTTATATCCATGGCAATTATGTATTATTTACACAATAGCATTGTATTCTATGCCATTTGATCGTCCTATCAAACCATGACATTTGTCAATTAATTAGAGACCATCAATTTGCTGCTCATTAGTGCTGTCACTTGTCAATCAATCATTTACTTGTTTTTATTATTATATTTTAATAGATAAATATTAATTTGAACATTTTCATTTTTAAAATTTACAAGTGTCTAATAAGTATTGGTACAAAGTTCACGATTTTTTTCAAGATGATTCTAAGATTTTTATTTAAGTGGCTACCTTCAAAAAATTGTTGTTTATCACATTTGTAGTTGTGATAACAAGATCAATAAGTTTATAACCAATTAGTGGGTCGGAGATATGAAATAATACATAAAATAACAATGCTAGATAGTCAATAAAAATTTAGTCAATATCAGTCAATAATTTAAATTTGATGTTCTGTTTTTTTAGATATTGGATGTTCTGTTTCTTTAGATATCGAATGTTCTGTTTCTAAAATATACAAAATTAGCTGATTATTAGTTATTTTAGATTTTAGATGTTTTGTAACTTTCATTGTGGACGTTCTATAACCAATGATTACGGATGTTCTATTTTTTGTTAGCTGATTTATTGATTAAGAAAATGTCTATACTTTCCTGCATCCAATCATTACCTCAAATCATAATTTCCTAAGAACATACCTACATACGTAATTATTTAATTTAACTTATTATCTATTACTCCATTATAAGAATGTTGCGCTAGGCTATTTAACTGACATGTGGATGTTTATTATCGTGCTAAGTGGTGCATCGATATTATGTCAGGTGTTCACATTATTCTTGCTTCAATCAATCAAGAAGTTTCTTAAAATGTGTAAGATCAATTTGAATCATTTTCTTTAATCAATCAAAATATTTATTGAAATGTGTAAGATCAATTTGAATCATTTATAATTTTCTAGATTGAGTAATATTTTAAAGACTTTCCCAAATTAAATTAGAATGTTAATTACGACTTTAAAAAATTCTATGTTTAGGGTATGGTATTTGGAATTAAAAATCAAATAAGTACCTTCCAAAATTAAAGTTGTTGATTTCTTTCTTAAATCAATCAAAGTGTTTCTTGAAGTTTGTAAGATCAATTTGAATCGTTAGTAATAAATTGATTCCTTAATTGAATAATATTTTAAAGATCTTCCTAATTTTGAATTATAACTTTTAAAACTTCTATATTTAAAGTATGATATTTTGAATTCAAAAGTAAATAAGTACCTTCCAAAATTAAATTATATAAAGTAATAATTTGATTAAATGATACTGATACAATAAAAAAAAAAAGATTCCTATCATAATTTAAGATTGATCATGTTCTATATAAGGGTTATAATAACATTATTATACTTTTTTACAAATTGAGATTGCTATCGCAAGTTAGAACGACATTTATTATTTTGACAAATGAAAATCAAATGGCTCTTACCACTGATTTTTTTGAGGATGTTGGTCCTAAAAAGCTTGGTTGGTGCTTCAATGCGTACTTGATTCGGTTATGGGAAGAGCCTGATAAGATTAACAAGGAAGAGATCAATAGTATTGACATGGTCATCCAAGATGTTAGGTTGTATTTTAATTTGATATTGTATTATTGTGTTTTAATTTGTCCACTTAAAAAAATTTATCTTATAGATTAATATTTACCTATTTTACAAGCAGGATATTCGAGTACAGGGATCGGTTCCAAAATATTTGATTAAGCAGTGGAGGGATAAGCTTAAAGAATTTAAAATATAAACCCTGAGTAACTTCATTGTGGCAGACACTAGGCCAAGAATGAGAACCTTCTGCAAGAAAACAACTGTTCAACCCGTTAAAGTTCTTTCTTTTAAGTTGTGTCCTTTTGTTATGAAAGACATACCAGATTTGTTACATGCCAAATCCGTCGATCCATATAAATTTTTTTGTTAGTTGAACTCTTTTAGTATTTTTTAGGTGAAATACACTCTTTTAATTTGACATAGTAATTATGAAGTTATTTAAATTGGTAATCATATGATACCTAAATTAGCATAAACATCATCAGTGAAGTTGTGGGGAAGCAAGAGTACAGAGAAGTTGTGACGAGCAAAGAAATTAAGTGAATGGCCGTTACAAGCAAAGATATTGAGTAAGTTGTTTGGTGACTAGTTTCACTTTGATAATGTTTATTATAATTAATTCTTTCTCCTAATAAGTATTTAGTTTCACTAGCTTCACTTTTGTTAAAGTTTATATAAACTGTTAAACGATGCTTGCTTCTTTTGATAGTAACTACAAAATAAATTGCGTACTTTTTGGAGAGTCGGTGAATGAATTTCTCCCGCACTTTGAGAAAGAACGGGTTAAACTACTCATAGTAGTGTGCCAGTATTTCAAGACAAGCCGATAGAATGGAATTGATCAATTTATTACAATGTAAACCCTTAGTTGCTAGATATCTTTTGAAATTTTTTTAAACAATTTTGAATTTTTTTATGTGACAGAGAGGACTTCAGTACAAAGTCATTTTCAAGTCTCAAAGTTACATATTAATCGAGATTTAGTAGAGGACCGAGAATTTCGTAACAGGTTAAGTTGTTGCATCTAAAATTTAGTGTTTTCATTTTTTCATTTGGAAATTTGGTTATAAAACTCCTATTTTTCAAACTCTTTGGAGATAACCCTTCTACAACTGTCCGTATTAGTCAAATTTTTTCTGAGAGTTCAATTCGATATATTGATGAACTCACCTGATGATTATTGCTAACCGTTGGTTACATTAATCATGTCTTTTTACAAACAGAAAATAAATAATAATATAATCAATATAAGTGTTTAAAAAGGTACGAAAATATCTAAGATTCATTGATTTGTTAAAATAGATTTACCAAAAATATATTATTAAAAAATAATATAAAACTGAGGCGCATATCGGACGATATACTAGTTTATTTATTAAAAAAATCCCATGAAAATTCGTCTCCACAAGACGTGATAATAGTACAACAAATGTTGATAAAATGCCACGTTCCGAAACACTAATAATGATTCCAGTCCTTTTTTTAGTTTGCTGCTGGTAGGTCTTTTTCTTTCTGTCCCCCGGTTTAACAAAACTTACGTTGGTTAGCATTTAGTAGTCCTATTTCAAACCAGTACAATTAGGCTTTGCTTATTTAATGTCTGCAACGTTAGGCAAGCTAAAATTTATTTAAAAAAAGAAAAAAAAGAAACTACGTATGTTGTAATCATAAGAAATGAGTTTCGATAAAATTACTCAAACACCAAAAAAGTTATCCAAAATTATCCCTCCTAACCTAACATAATATTTCCAAATTTTTAATCTCCATCAATTCTTCGCCACCGCAACAACTATCACTTCTCTTCATTGTTAATAAAAAAAATAGTTTACTTACTTCGCATACCTCAATTATATCTTGATTCGTCCATAATCGTCTAGCTTAAAGATGGCTAACGGTGAAGTTGCATTGGTTATATTTTTGCTTAAAAAAAAGTTAATTTTCACAAAGTGATTCAGCCTCATAGAAAAAAAGGCTAAACAGTGATCTTAATGACGATGAGTCCTTTGCCCTATGCTCTCAACAATGACAAGTCACTATGTTCTTATATTGTCGTTGCCACTCTAGCTAGTACTCTACTACTATACTCTCTTAGTCTCTGGAATTTTCTTTGCTTGTCTCCACTTATAATGTCATTGCTTCTTAGCTTTGTGTTATTATTAGGAATTTTTTTTAAATAAATTAAAAAATACAAAAAATTATCTGCGCCAAGTTTAGAAATTTTGCAATTTTGGATTCCTTTACTTAACAAGGCTAGGAAACTGATAAGCAAATTATGGGTAACACGGGTTGGATAGCCTGTGTTACGCGTCAACAGGTTTGGGTGCACCTAACACGAATTAGGGTTTCCCAATATTAACCAGAAAAAAATTGATTACCTAACAAATTTTCTAGGATATTTTAGTAAAACATATTATATTTCAATTTGGAGACTATTTCAATTTTTGCAAGGCTACCGTACATTAGCCACATTGTTGTATAGTTCTCCACAGGTGTGGCACTTTCATTTACCCGTCAACGTCGAAGTTTCAGTGACCTTCATCCAACTTACTGTGCCGAGCTCCTAAATTAATTTGTTTTTGGTTTGTTCCCAATTAATTTCAATGCTTATTGCTCAGCCGACACTAGTATTAAACCATTGAACCAATAACCAACACATGATTCCATTATTGTTTTACTATTACTGTCTCTTATAACATAGAAATATATGTGTTGCTTTAAATTAAAGAGGAAGAAGATCACTATCTAGCTTACTAGCTATGTTAAAGATAAGATATTATTGCCTCCCCAGGTTTGGTATTTTTTTTAGATAGATTGTTGCATTTTTCCAAATAAAAAAGATACATTGTCTAAAAAAACATAGAAAAGAAATTGGGAATTCCTATAATTAAGAAATAGAAAATAAATATATAAAAAAAGAGAGAACTAATATATTTCATGAAGGAAAAGACACTGCAACTTCGAGTAATTCACGATTAAGTTTGGTAGCGAATTCCACCATGGAGGAAGTAGGCAATTTTTGGTTTTCAAAATTTCTTTTCATAAGAGCAATATACACCTCATGATCAACAAAAAGTGAAACTATTATAACTATAATATCTAAACTTCTGATGTGAGTTTGGTTTTTAGTTTAACATAAGAAACAAAATCAACTCGGAAAGAGTGGAATTAACACACCCCTGTGAGATTGTGGATTGTCAAAGATCACTCCAAACCCAATAGATTTACGAAAGAAGTCTCATGGTGATTGGGGTGCTATGAATGGTTGGCACCCTCAACCTTCTCCAATTCCATCAGTCTTGTTATAGCATAATTAAAATCAGAATTATTATTCCCATCTAATTGAATCAAATTCTAAGATGTCATGAAAAGGAAATGTATGTGAGCGGATATGAGAAGAAAATAGATGGATGAGAAAAGGTTGAGAAGAATGAGAACAAATGTTAATTTTGACGGCACAAAAACTCTGTTACGGAGAAACCATAGCAAAGTATAAAATAACGTTTATGGCACACAGTTTTTAGATACTTTAAAATTATAAAATGAATTTGTTTAGTTAGAAACTTAATTATTTTCTGTGTTTTTTTTTAAAAAACTAGCAATCAACTATCAAATTTAATATTTCAATTGTTATTATTGAATAAATAGTTTTTTATGCATAATTCATATATCAATGAACTATCTAGTCTGCTGTTTTTCTTCTCGTATTTTTATGTAAAAATTTTTCTGGTTGTCCTCAGGGTTCTTTTATATAGTTCTATATATTCTTTGGAAAATTTGAAGTATTAAAAATAATTTAATAATAATAAAATTAATTAATTAATTAATTAATTAAAAGTTAAGCTTTTTCGTTAAGTTATTACGTAGCCGGCTAAAAAGGTAATGAACGGGTAAATGTAAAAGGTGAATTTATACTGTCTATTTATCAATAAACTCTATTTCACTGCCATTTGCATATAAAAAAATTGCATCTTAACCATCATAAATATGATTTAAACATAGATTAAAATATAGGAAGAATGGTCACCAAAAATAATATATATAGAAGCAATAATAGGTATTTATTCGGATAAAAATTGAAAATGTATAAAGTATATATATCTAATATATCCAAAAAGAGAGAAAGAGATAAAATAATTTGTGTATTTTTTATTTTTGTAAAAGTGAGAAAAAGGAAAAACAAATAATCTATATAATATGCGTGTTTGTAACATGTACGTGAGTATAAACTAAAATAGAAAAAATATCAAAAGTATCCGTAAAATATTTGGCATTATCAACACTGTCCATGAAACAAAGGAATGAGTTTTTTATTTATGAAAGATGGATTTTGTGTGATAAAATAAATTACTTAGAATTATCCAAACTCAATGGCTCATTAATGAAATTTGAGTAATTTTATCACAAAAAACTTTTCTTTCATAGATAAAAAATTTGTTTTTTTTTTATGAATAGTTTTGTCCACTTTTTGGTGGTTTTGATATTTTTTTGGACCAAAATAATAAGCACGTCCAGAACCATAACCCAGTCCTGTCCTGCTATGTACAAATGAGAGTTGGTAACTATTTTATGTCATTCATGTGACATGTCCCTCCCAAATGTGATGTGTCATTCCGTAGATACATAAATGCAGTGATACGGATGTATTTAGTTAATGGATTTTATTTTCTTTATTTATCACAATGGAAAATTCTTAAAAAAGATTCTTATATATAGGGGTGAATATGACATGGCTAGTTCGATTACCTGATCAAAATCAAATCAATTCAATTATATTGGTTTTATATTCGATGGGTAATTAGGTACAATCGAGATCAGATCCAAACTAACCCGATCTTAATAGGTTCGAGTATTGATTTTGATGTCACGCTACTTGAATCAACTCGATTATTCAATTAGATTTATATTAATTTTAAAAATTATATATATATATTTATAGTTACCAAAAAAATTTATTATATTTATTAAAATATACATAAATTTAATAATATATTACCTTTTATTAATTTTTTTATTATTTATTATTGACATAAATATTTTTTTTAATTTTTTCTATTTTTTTCAAAAATTTTATTTTCAATTGGGTATTCAATTACCCAAACCAATCCAACCTGGATTTAATCGGTTTGGTTTGGTTTAGATTTGTTTACTAAAAATCTCAAATCCAAACCAATTATAATTTAATCGGTTCGGTTCCTATTTTCCTCCAAATTCGAACCAACTCAACTCGTGCTCACCCCTACTTATATAACCTTCACACAAAAGGTGTATTAAACTTTTCCCAATCAAGATTAAATATTTTTATAAATTAACTACGTGTTTAATTAATTTATGTATATTACTGTATATTTTTATATACTCTTTGTCATATTCTATTTTAATTTCTATGTTGATTTACACTATTTTTTGTACTATACATAACTGTTTTTATATTATTCTATATTGTATTTATATATTTTATAAAAATTTTTATATTAATATTTATATTTTTCGTATTATAAATAAAATATATGGAAATATATTATAAATAAAATATATGGAGATATATAGTGGTACATATAACATTATTATATTTTTATATAGGAAATGATATCAATCTTGGATGATTTGAATGTAATTTTTTTTAGAAGATGGTTCTATCTCTTTAGTTTGGTTCTGTTTTATTTTGTGTTACAGTCACAAAAAATAATTCAACATATAGTATAATAAAATAACAATACTATATAATTAACATAATTTATTATTCTTTACTAACAATTAACCAATAATATTTGAAAACATTGACTAAAATTATAATACTGAACTATTAGCTAAAGATATTATATTACTAACATAAAATGTCTCACTAATAAAAATTAAAATTGCTAAATCTTGAACAATTTTCATAAAATAAAAGCCTAATCTACGTCTTTATATGTTCTTATTATATTTATAAGTATTCCCTAATTAATTGTCATAGAACTAAGGATTTTTTTTTATAATAAATATAATAAATGTATTATTTACAGGATTGCACACGGAGTGAGGAAATTGTAAATATGGGTTGGTGTTGCTTAATACGGGTTATGTAGGCCCAAGTTGATGTTTCTGTTTAAATTGGACCAGGGTAGTCCGTGTTATGGGCTTTTTTTTGGTAGCACTCTAACAAGAGTTTGTGAGGCCCGTGTTAGGCCCTGAGCAATTTTGGTTGGCATATAACACGGGCTTGTGTCCACCGTGGTAGCCAAATTTTTTCTTTGTAGCCGTGTTATGCATCATGGGCCAAGATAGCCCGTGTTACCAACATAGGCAGCCCTAGCCCGTGTTAGGGCCTTCCTTTCCCTTTAAAAGAAGCTCTTCCCTCCCCGAGTTCTTCATACACAAATATGAGAGAAATTAATGCTGTATGCAAGCAGCTTCAAAAAATTTGCGGCTTGTCGGGATTTGGGAATGGGTGGTTTTGGCAGCTATTAAACGGCAAGCGGCGGAAGAAACTTCTGTCGGTGATAGTCCTCCTGACATGCGGGGTGCAAGATCACGGCATAACTGCTACCGGTGATAGTCCTCCTGACATTCACCGATTAGTAATGCACCGTGCGAGTCCGAGATAGCCGGTCTTTGCAGAGAGCCTCAGGCCCTTGATGAAGAACCCAATGCCAGCAGAGCAGAAACAAGTATCCGGCCGAAATGATTTTTTGTGTTTTTGTTGTAGTTGTTGCTGCGGTTGTAAAATTTGTAGAAGTAGAACATGTTTTGCATGAATCACGTGCCTTATTTACTATGGTTCTGTATTTGTGTTTGTATAAGGCAAAAATAAGAATTGCGGTTATCGTTCTCTCTTTGTCATGGCATTCTTGTTGTAGGATCAAGGAACTAATTGAATTTGTGAAATTCACTTCCATAACCCATGATAATGTCATGGGTAGCTTTGGTTAAGTAAAACATGTTTTTTTTTTTTTAAGATAATTTCTCTTATTTTTGGAATAAACACAGTAAAATGTAAAATGTCTTGGAGACTATATATATATATATATATATATATATATATATATATATATATATATAT
>JASCZI010151394.1:17602-50223 GCA_036250425.1 Stylosanthes scabra
TGAAAATAGGTAAAACGAGTTAGCGAGTTGGATCTTTACTCTTAAATAGGTACATCTATTTCGCTTAGTAAAATCAATAAACTCATTAGATTCTATTATTAGTAATTTAATTAATGACTTAAATAAAATTCTTCTTAAGTGAAAAAACTAGTTAACAAAAAAGATAAGATTCTAATTACCCTTAAATTAAGGTCTGAGGAATGAAACTTTTTTCTAAATAATTGTCATCCCATTATTGCTGAACACCTCTTTAAATTTTAAATCTTAATTCATAAATTTTAAATACTAACTTTTAAACCCTATATTTTCCAAAAACTGAAGATCCTAAATTTGGTATGTTAGCTAATTAAAATTAATTATTTGTAACTGTAGGTTCTACATAATAATTATAAACTAATATCTAATATATAAAACATATGCTACCTCATAATTAATGAGTTGGATGGGAATATCACATGTTATTTATTACTTGATTAAATAAAATAATAACTCTACGTCAAAAAAAAAAAAAAAGGCATGTATAGCTACTATATGTGACAATCACAACTTCCCTCTATTTTTTTCTATTTCTATACAACATATTGGCTAGTCACAATCAATCACACCGCATGCATAGCTAACATAATAAAAAAAAAAGTTAACTCCTTTCCCAACATGAGCATCACTAGCTAACATTTACCGTAAACAATATCATGCCATTTTAATTAAACATACCTTGGTGTGTAGCACGCCCGCAATGTGCCATGAACGATTTAACCGTTGCAGCCCTTCTTGCTCCCCTGCACCTGGTGCATTTTGCGGGGCCGCCTCGCCTGCCTCGCCTGCCGCCCTTCCCCCTCTATTGCTTCCCGCCACAGACATTATCTCTCACACTCATAACTAGCAACTAACAACTACATTAAGACACAAACTTGGAAATAATGAAATTAATGAAATTTGAAATGAAAGTGATGGAACTGCAGATGGGTGAACTGAGGGTTCACGGCCCTTATATAGTGGTGTTACTAACTCGGGCTTGGATGCTGTAAAGTGGCTAACACGAGCTAGGGAGGTCCAATATCATAACACGGGCTACGATCCTGTATGATGCATAACACGGGTTATAAAGAAGAAATTTGGCTATCACGGTGGACACAAGCCCGTGTTATATGCCAACCAAAATTACTCAGGGCCTAACACAGGCCTCCCATACCCGTGTTAGGGTGCTGCAAAAAAAAAGCTCATAATACGGGCTATTCTGGTTCAATTTAAACAGAAACATCAACTTGAGCCTACATAGCCCGTGTTAAGCAACACCGATCCATATTTATAATTTTCTCAGTCCGTGTACAATCCTGTAAATAATACATTTATTATATTTATTATAAAAAAAAATCCTAGAACTAATTCAAAAAATAACTAATTTTAAGTTACTTTTATATATAGGTACATTCAACCATGACCATATGTTGCCAAAGAGTCAAGCACCATCACACCTTCTCTTGCCGCTGGCCAGCACGATCCATCTCTAACAAGTAGCAACCATTGCCACATCACCAACAACAATTGAAACATTATACCAACAACAATAGCTTATTGTCAACAATTGTACCACCACTATCGGCCATTATATATATCAAGGTAAAAAGTAAACCTTTTGAAAGTGAAACGTTTATAACAATTTTTTATTTTTATTTTTATTTTTATAACAAGTGTCCAACTGTCAACAAAACTTTTTCTCAAAAAGTAATTTATTTTTTAATTTTAAATTAAATACACTGCAACTATAAAATATATTTTTCAGATTTGAATATTTGGATACTATTTATTAAAATTTAATTTTGGTGTAAAGATATTTTATATGTGTATCTAATATTATGTAATTTCATATTATAAAAAATAACTTTTTTTTTCATTAAACTTATGAATAATCATTTAAAAGAATAGATGTAATTGCACGATTATTAATGATTGACATTGTTATTTTCTTGGGACGAAATTATTAACCTTATTTAAGTAGTCGTGTATTGCTCATGACCTGTAACTCATATGACATTATCCACTCCCCGTTGTAAGAGGTCTCGGATTCGAGCTTTTTTTTTTAAAAAAAAAGTTGTCGTGTATTTTTATTTCTTACTTTTTTAAAAAAAAAATGGTTTTTTACTGTATTTTCTAAATAGATATTAGAACAATCCAATTTAGTTTTTATTTTTTGGTTGTGAGTAGTGGTGTCAAGGTGTATGGAGTGGTGATGCGAGAGCATCTTTGAAAGCCCAACAATAATTAGACTGAAGTGGACTTAGCACTTTAGCTTCTGCAATCCGCATCACAAAGCATTGAGCAAACACCAAAAATCCAAAAACAAACAGGCAGACAAGCACACACACACAACCCTGCACCTTTTTTCTTTCTTTCTTGTCCCCGTCTTCCTTTTCCATCCTGATCATCATCAACAGACACGCATACATACACAACCCATGTGATATAACAAAGCATTTCATTCGCACACACATCAGGATTAAGATTTAAGATTATTACTCCTGAACCAATAAAGCAACACAAATTTTTTTTTTATATATTCTCATTCAAATTCCCCTTGCTTGTTTTGTTCTACACAATTGAGTGTAGATAAGGTAAACCAAAAAAAGGTTAGAAATAAAGAAAAAGGCAAAATTGAATTTATTGTCTCCGAGGCAGAAGGCAGAAGAGAGAGAGAGAGAGAGAGAGAGAGAGAGAGAGAGAGAGAGGGTTTGGGGAATGCAGAAGCGAAAGTGTGTTTCGGTGGTGCAACTGAGGAAGCTTCTGACTGCAGCAATATGCTCAATAGCGTTCATGGCTCTTGTCTCTGTTCATGTCCAGCACGTCATTCCTTCTTCCAACGATCACAAGTTCAATGACAAGATCGCCACGGTTTCTATTTTTACTCACTCTCTGTTACTTATTCTTCATCTCTTCGGTTAAAGTTGGAAGTTTTTGTTTCTATTTTTAAGATTGTTATCTCAGGTTCTTCGCTCTTCCGGAAAATTCCACGATTGCAAAATAAACCCTAAAATAATGTTTCTTTCTAGGGTTTTGTTGACTTGAATAAGATTGCCATACCAGGAATATAGAGCACAAAAATTTTTGGGGGGGGGGGGGGTTGAGTGTTTGATATCCACTTTGGATTATGCATTTAAGAAAAGAAGAAAAAACAACACTATCAGAATTTATTTTGGGAAAGTTTTGACTTTTGTGTTTTGATGTTGTTAATTGAAACAATTATTTTTTCTTAACTATTAATTTCAAATTTTGACAGACTCGAGATCTGCAAAGGTGGACGCGAGAGTTGGCTCCGCCTCATTTGTCAAAAGTTCTGTTTCCTCCTCCAAAGGTTTGGTTCTTTTTCACTGTCAACACTGGCTTGTAGTAGTAACTGAATTTGTGATCTCATCTGTTTGGATTTGCTGAATGAGAATGTGATAGAGGAACAGAATCTAATACATATAATAAAAATTATATCTATGTAACAACCAAATTGCAAGTATGTAGTTTTATTCATTAGTTTATTGGCTTATTATTAATGTTTTAAGATCAGCCTGATTTCAAACATGTAGGTTTTTCATTAATTAATTTGTCTCCCTTGTGTACCCCATCAACCAGGCTGGGATAATTCTTTCGTCTTTGCTGATATTATTATTTCCTTATTGTCTATATTAATTTTCTAATGGTTATCTTATGAATCACATCTAGATGTGTAGTACTCTCACTTTGGCAGTTGTAGCTGTTAAATTTTATTAGAAGCAATTATGCACCTTTCATGTTTTCACTCATTTTAGATTTAACAGTCGAACGTTTCGCGAGGGGTTTCACGAGGGATTTCGGATTACGAGAAGTTGTGGAAGCCTCCATCAAATCGTGGGTTTCTGCCCTGTACTAAGCCTACTCCTAATTACACCGGTAAGAAACCAAAACTTTTGTTGCAAGTTGCTGAGTTTGATTTATTTGGTACTTGCTTAAAGGTAGAACTATTTATCCAGCTCCTGCTGAGTCAAGAGGATTCCTTCTAGTTCATACAAATGGTGGTCTCAATCAAATGCGTGCTGGGGTCTGATATCTCTCTCTCACACTGTGAATTATGTTATTGTTCATTTTACTAGTATCAATGCCAAGTTTTTATGCTGATTGATCTGCGGATTTCCTATTCCTTTGTTTTATTAGAAGCTGAAAATTTGTACCGTTTGCTTTCAGATATGTGATATGGTAGCTGTAGCTCGTATAATAAATGCCACTCTTGTAGTTCCTGAACTTGATAAAAGATCATTTTGGCAAGACACTAGGTAAATTTTTTTCCTGTTTTTGGTTTGTATGTTGTCTGTCTTAGCTTCTTTTCTTTGTTTGATCTTATGTGAATTCAATTTTAGAACCTCTTTTTCTTTGTCCTCTTTTGGTTTTTCAGCAATTTCTCCGATGTTTTTGATGAAGAGCATTTTGTACATTCTCTAGCTAATGATGTGAAGATAATTAAGAAGCTTCCCCAAGAACTGGTTAATGCAACCAGAATTGTGAAGCACTTCATAAGCTGGTCTGGTATGGATTACTATGAGAACGAGATTGGTACGTTGTGGGAAGAATACCAAGTAAGTATGTTGAAAATAAGTTTGTGTACTGTTAATCTATGCTGCCACACGTTCATTTTTTTTATTTAATAATATATTGTGCAATCATCTTATTATTGATTGTTGATAACATCTGAAGGTTATTAGAGCGGCAAAATCTGATTCACGTTTAGCAAACAACAACCTACCTGCAAACATTCAGAAGCTTCGCTGCCGTGCTTGTTATGAAGCTCTACGATTTTCACCTCGCATTGAACAGATGGGAAAAGTATATAAGATCTCACCCATTATTGGCTTTTTTCTTTGCTATCTTATAGTACACGACTGGTTCTTCTTATTTATTACTCTTTTTGGTTTCTTGTAGTTGTTGGTGGAAAGGATGAGGTCATTTGGTCCGTATATTGCACTGCATTTACGTTATGAGAAGGATATGCTTGCATTTAGTGGATGTACACATGATTTATCTCAAGATGAGGCGGAAGAGCTACGGATAATAAGGTAATGAACATTGTTGCTACAGAATGATTGATTGAATCTATGCTCTTTTCTTGTACACATTGGACAATAATTATTGCTCGTAAAACTTGTAGAGAGAACACTTCATATTGGAAAATAAAGGAAATTGATCCCATAGAACAAAGGTTGAAAGGATTTTGCCCCTTAACTCCAAAGGAAGTTGGAATTTTTCTTACTGCTCTGGGATACCCATCAAAGACACCAATATATATTGCATCTGGAGAGATATATGGTGGTGAGTCCCATATGGCTGAACTGCGTTCCCGCTATCCGTTGCTAATGAGCAAGGTAAAGCATTGCAACCCAGCATTGCCACAGTTGGTGGTGTTTGGTACTCTCTCTCTCTCTCTTTCTCTCTCTCTAAGTTTGATATGTTATAAGAAGAGAAATTAGTGAACTATATTTGCTAAAGAAATACTATTATTGGCACCTTATCAAGATTAACTTGAAACATTCGACATGTGAATTGGTAGTGAATTTGAGAGTAACAAATTGTGGCTTTATACTTTTGTAATGCCTTGTTCATTGTAATCTATAAGAGTTTTCTTCTTTATTTGAAACGGTGTCATAGGATCCAATTACAGACATGAGGCTTACCTCTAAAATATGGGATTTTGATGAGGAGTTGATAATGCCTTGGGCTCCCCATTCATAATAACTAGTTTTTGTGAGGTGGTTCTCCCAATGTTATTATCAGTGTCTAAATGTTGAAGTGTTTGGATATAGAAAACCTTTCCTAAACAGTAGAGATTTTTTGTTTGTGATGTGCTTTGTTAAGCTCATATTTCATTAAATAACATAGATGTTGTGTTGATTCAATAGAAGTTCTTTCTTTAATCTGGGTTAACACTAGTACACTGCCACTACTCGATACCAAGAGCGACTAGTCTAAATTGTTAAGGAAACAATTTCTATGGTAGTCTACACTCTACAACACAGTTTATAATGCTACTGGAAGGAGCACTGGATCAAACTGAATTATAAAGGCTATATTGTGATCCTTTTTTGTTATGGCAGAAATTGCTGTAAACTAATTCCTGCATTATTAAAGACTATCATAAATGTTCTTTTTCTGTCTCTCCTTGGGTGGCTGATCTTCCTTATTACACAAGAACAATTAGTTAAAAGACAGTGCATGGTATTAACGTCCAATGGCTCAACTAGCCAAAGAGAAAAGAAAAAAACGGTTTGCCTATTCTCCTTAATGTTCTGTGGAAATAGCTCTTAGCTCAGAAACATTGGACCATACTGATTAACGAAGCTGTGACTATTTTCAGGAAAAGTTGGCATCCATTGAGGAGCTTGAACCCTTTTCTAATCATGCATCTCAAATGGCTGCTCTTGACTATATTGTATCTATTGAAAGTGATGTATTTATACCATCTTATTATGGAAACATGGCAAGGGCTGTTGAAGGTCATCGTCGTTTTCTTGGACGCGGAAGATCAATATTACCAGACAGGTATAGCTGTTGCTTTCTTATGCAGAAGGTCAACTTATATTTATCTATATTTCTAAAGTTTTCCAATGAATTTTCCGATGCTGTTCTTAATCTTCGCTATTTGTTTAATTAGGAAAGCCCTTGTGCGTCTTTTTGATAAACTGGCTCAGGGAACAATGACTGAGGGGAAAAGTTTGTCAAACAAGATTATTGATCTCCACAGAAGGCGGTATGTGACTGGAAAGCCTTTATTGCACATATTAAATAATCTTGATTGTGTTAAATATCTAGAAATTTATCTTTGACGGGCCGTTTACCTTTTGATAGTTGATTGTTTTGGTTCCCCTTTTTACATAATTTGTATACCTGAATTCTGCTTGCCATTACTAATTCTACTGTTGGTCCTGGAGCAATGCCTGTCCCTATAGACCAATAGTAAAGAGGTCATTTCATTTTGTTTCAATGAAGTCAACCAATTAGCATCTGGCTCTTTGGATATATTTCTGAAAACTAGGACTCTGGCTTCAAATGTATAGTATTAGCCAAACACCAGCAACAGCAGGTTCGATAGGTGGGATTAAGTGATAGTACACGTGGCACTAAATGTGATAATATCCTTCCTTGTTTCGGTGATGTTACACTTGACACCCTTGTATTTTGGAAACGACGGGAGGTCAATGTAAATATATGAAAAGTGGTGTTGTGTGTGTAATGTTTTCACCTTTTCAAAGTTGAAAAGAATAACTTTTTCTTATCTACCAAGTTTGGTAATGTTCTGATCACAAGCTTTACTATTTATTTGAGGTGTTCATTTGTTATTCTGTATGATTTTTCCACAGCCTTGGATCCCCAAGGAAGAGGAAAGGGCCAATATCTGGAACAAAGGGCATGGATAGGTTTCGGTCAGAAGAAGCATTTTACTCTAATCCACTACCTGATTGTTTATGCCGGACACAACTGCCTCATCCAAACACCACCTCTCACATTGTTAGGTAGATAAGACCCCACCAAATCCTTCGTCGAGGAAATGATCCCTTGGTGAAAAGGTGCCTCATGCACAAATGATCCTTTCGCCAAAGTGTGTGACCGTAACATCTTGTGTATAGCTGGAAGGTGTTGAAGGAGCGGCGGCAGAGTGTATATAACTGTATCCCTGCTACATTCTTAATTTGAAAAGAAAATAAAGGATAGGAACAAAATGGAAAGGCAAAAAAGAAGAACAATCCATATGTTGTTTTTAACATGCAAAATTATGGATTGGGATGAGATGAGACTGGAGTGTGGCGTTGAGATGACTAGATTTTTTATTTATTGAGGTCTGATTCTTTCATCACACTAGAGATCAGAAATTGTAAAACGAAAAAGCAAGTTGTTACTTTTGTTCTTTAGAAGTTGTAGTTCTTTTTTGAGAAGGGCTTAGTCTTACTAGAGTTTCTTATTTTTATTATTTTTTTCATTTGGCATTTCTTTGAAGACAACAAAATGTATAATATCTATTTGTTTTAACTCTTAATTCTTGGCATGTGGCTATTGTTCTACTTCTATGATTCTATCCTTTCCAGCAATGGGTGGTGGTGGAATTAAAACAGTTTAGTAATGGATATCACTTGTGGATAACTAAATGCCCAAAAATATCCTTATTATTTTAATGAAATGGCATAAAAGGGCAGCTACTAACTAATGTCTCCTGAGTTAGTTTGTTGCAGGGTTTTTGGTTTAGGTCATAGACCTCGTCGTTTTTGGGAAAAGAAAAATAAAATTTAGTAGATTACAGCACGGTGCCCTTTTTCCCCACTAAATATATTCATTATGATTTCTCCGGATTTTTTTTTTATATAAATAAAATAAAATAAGAATTAACCAAAATAAATGATCCTTATGAATATTTACCTTTCTGCATGTTCCTCCTAGTGCAGTGGGGTAGGTATGCATGACAAAAAAACACCAAGCATGACAAAAAAACACCAATGTCGTGGGGATAGGGTGAGGCATTGGAGGTTGGTGGCTGCAGGGGAGTCACGCATGATTGGGCTGCGGCACTGCACTAATGCATATGTGTCGTGATGCTCCCTCACGGTATTGGTTGGGCTGAGTCAATTCCGCGTGGCAGGGCCGCGGCATTGGGCCAAAGTGGGTGCGTTGGGTGACCCTGCGACACTGGTCCAAGCTTTTGTGCCGTTAATGACCCCTACGGCATTGGTTGGAGCTCGTTTCTATAAATAAGGGTGGGTGCGTAACTCACTTGCACCACCACAACCCGCTTCACTATATTTTCCCATTTGTGTGCCCTTGTTGATGTTGTTTTGGTCCTACGTGGCCAAAAAAAAAAAAGCTGCGGATAGGGACGAGTAACATGGCTGGTCGGCGAGGCGGACAGCAACTCGTACGCGATCCGGATATCAACCGGCTGGACCATAGCCATCATGTGGCCGGAGCGATAGGATTCCAGGTTAGTATGGTAGATTTGTCATGTTATTAGTGATTTAGTTATTCAATGTGTTTGGTAATATGTATTTAGTTAGCATTTTATGATGCGGGAATGTGGTAAGTTACCTTTCTTGTTCATGTAATTTATTTAATTGAAAAAAATGGATAGAAGGAATAGGAAAAGGGCTATAAGAGGGGGAAATTAGATAATAGTTTGTATATACTAATGAATGTTGCCAATAAGTAAATAAAATTAACTAGTGCATGTACGTAAGGCGAAGGAAAAAATGCATGTAATTACTATAGCTTTGTGGCCCTGTTTTCCCTGTTAGGACTGTGAGACTACGGGAGTGGCATCGCAGTAGAGATCCGTTGGAATGGGTGAAATTGGGAATTAATAACAGAGAATAGCGGAGGAAATTTGATCTGGTGATAGTCCTCCTGAACATCAGCCGATTAAACGAACGTCAAAGCATTCTCCGAGGAAATGCCATGGCTGAGATATGATCTCCTCCCACAGACAGCCAATGGCCATGTAGGGATTTATTTTCTTTTTATTTGTAGTGAAAGATGTATATCAGGGGATGCTATGAGGCATCCAAATATGTTGTACTAAGTTTTGTTCAAAGCATTGTAACGCAGAATGTCATGAAATAGGTCGAAAAAAATGAGATGTAAGAGTGTAATGGTATTTTGCTTATTTAGATAGTTAGATATCGTTGGAGAATAACATTGTTGGAAATCATCATTCATTAGTTAGCGAGAAAATAATGTAAGAGGAGAACGATGATTTGTAAAAGGAAATGAAATTGAAATTGCCAAAATAAATAGGTTTATTTGTTTTATTCTTTATTTTTATCTATGAGCAAGGAATATGAAATAAGAAAATAAATGCATTAAAGAATAAAATAACATTATTATGGCTATGTAATTGTAATTGCTAAAAAGATTTACCTTCATTGCTTTTTTTAGTAGTCCTCATAAAACAAAATGAAGGTAGTTTTGTTTTTTTGTTATTACTTTTTTTGGAGTGTTATGAATGCGCTAATCGCAAAATGGCAGTAGTTACAAGGATTTGGACGTTCCCAATTAATCAACGCAATTTATCATTATGATATCTGTATCTAGGTTTGTGTTAAGAGTTTTTTCGTTCTGATTATTATCGTTAGGAAACAAGATATTTTAATCTTCCTTGATGAGTTTAATCTAGCTCATCTTGTTTTTACTACTACCCTTTTTTTAAAAAAAAAAGAAAAAGAAGACAAAAATATTGGTTAGAAGTCGTCAATAATTACTTAGGTGATTATTTAATAGGAGGATATTTATTAGTTATTAAAGAAGGAAGCATGAGTTGCAAATGACAATGCGTGCATTATTGTTGATTGCTAAACTTCTTTATTTTGTAGGAACATTTTGTAAACCTTTTTTTTAGTGAACCTTTTCTAAACCACTTTTTTGTTTAATTACGGTGCAACTTATGATATGCATGCTATTTTCCGATCTTTGATTTTATGGTTTCGTGGACAGCAGGACCCACGGACGCTCACGGCTCGCGGGGTGGTTCCGACCATGCCACCGCCCGATTGTTTGGTTCCGTACATCCGAGAGGCAGGATTCGGTGGGCCCCTGCATATGCGCCCCTTTGACTACGACATGCCGTTGGTTTCCGCCCTGGTTGAGCGATGGCGACCGGAAACACACAGTTTCCATCTGCCATGGGGGGAGTACACGATCACGTTACAGGTGCGCATGTTGGTCGTTTGTAAAGTTAGAATTCATCTGCGTGGTGACTATTGTTTAGAAATTTTGTTTGTAGTAACTTTAATTTAGCCAGTGTCCCATGTATGCAGGACGTGGCCTATCATCTAGGACTTCGCATGAACGGAGACCCGATCAGCAGGTGTGTGTGGGACTTCCAGGACTGGTATGGGGTAGGGACCTGGGAGATGGCCCAGGAATATCTGGGAGGACGTCCCCTGGCAGGCGAGGGGAAGAGTTACGCTGGGGTGAAGCTGAGTTGGCTGAGGCAGCGAGTGCAGATGACTCCGGGGCTCCGGGGGACGGGGCCCCGCCGGATGTCCTGAGGCAGTATGCCCGTTGCTACATCATGATGATGATCGGAGGCGCCTTATTCCCTGACAAGACCAACAACATCGTGTCGCTGAGGTGGGTCCCGCAACAGCGGGACTTTGACATGTGTAGCAAATTATCGTGGGGTTCGGCCGTTCTATGCTGGACATACCAGCACCTGTGCATCGCGAGCAGGCGAGATAACTTGGAGATGGGCGGCTGCTTACCCCTGGTGATATCGTGGATCTACCAAAGATTCCCCCGCTTCTGTCCACCCGGCAGAGACCTTGTGGTCTTTCCCCTTGTTTCCTGGTTCGTTATCCTTCGTGCCTTATTTGTTATGCTTTAAATGTTATAACCGTTGAATAACTCGTGCGTTGTGATTGGGGAACAAGTGCAGGCTGAATGGACTAGGGCAGATCTCTCGGGACACCCACACCCGGAGGATGCTGGAATTCCGAAACGAATTAGACCGGGTCGGCGTTGATAATGTACGTAGTCCTGATCCTATCAAATGCTCCTTTGCTTAATTTGATTTGAAACTTTTGCGATCGTAACGGTGAAACATTTGTTGGTTTCAGTTCGTGTGGACCCCGTACATGGCACCCCAATGGCGCGTCATGGAGCCCGACTGCGTCAATGAGGTGGGCGAGTTCGAGACATGGCTGGCGACAGTTCCCATCGTTCTTTTCATGTACGTTAGGTTTCATCATGTTGATCGCGTGAAGAGGCAGTTTGGGAGTGAGCAGGCCGTCCCCTTGGACCCGGTGAACCTGGATGGGTTCCTCGGTGCGTCGGCCATGGGCGACGATAAGTGGTGGCCCCATGAACTTGCATACTGGTACGACTTCTAGCACAACCGGAGGTCTCGAGATCATCAGATTCAGATCGTGCCCACCCGCTACCCCGGTTGGCCAACCAGGAAATACGTTGACTGGTGGGCGGTTGCCTGTCGATGTCGGTTCTTGTCCCCGGATAGCCTGCAAGATCCTAGGGGCGCATAGTTGCCGGATGATGTGCCCCTACTGCGACTCAGGAGAGGGATCCGATAGTCCTACAACACGATGCCCCGCTCGCGGAAGACGGGCGCGGATGCAGCGGCCGGATATCCGGTGGAAGGGTGAGGGCGCGTCCACGAGCGGGCGGTCGCATACGCAGCCAGGCGGGGACCATGTTGACGAGGAGGCTGAGTACCGTCGACATGAGGACATTCTAGAGAGGGCTGGGGCCCAGGATCGGGGGGATGGCCACGCGCCGCACGAACCCGACGTCGACTTCTTCTCCGGCGCGGCTCGGTTCATCCTACTGGGCGAGGGCTCCGGTTTAGGATCCGCCCCACATCTACCCTCTGGCAGACCATCGGGTCAGTTCAGTCGTTATGGCCCGCCAAATGACATGTATGACGTGTTTTCATGCGGTGAGTAGACGATGGATCACATCGCACATGAGTTCATAGCGACTCGCACCTCCGCTGATGCGGTATACAGGCCAAGCTCGCCTCTGTAGCCCCACCATGACCCAGCCCAGCAATGTCAGTGGTTTCAGTAGTACCAGCCCTCGCAGCAGTCGTACCTTCAGCCTTCACCGCAGCAGCAGTATCAGCTGCCCTCGCCCTATTCCCAGCCGTTCTACCAGTCGTCACCGCAGCCGGGTTATCCGTCGCCTTCATTGGCTCAGCAACATTACCAGCCCCCGTTCAGCTATCAGACACCGTCGCCCCAGCCACAACTTTATCAGAGTGCGGCATAGCATTCGCCCCTCCCGCCGCAGCACGACGATCCATCCTACCACTCAGCGCCGGAGCCATCGGCCCACCAGATTGTCCGCCCACGGGCACAGCGGCCACAGAGGGATCGCCATCCACCCCCATGCGGCAGATCATCCCATCTCCACCATCGCCCAGCGCGCGGGGCCAACCAGGACTAAGCAGCGAGACATTTCTGATTTAGTATTTTCTTTATCTTCCATGTATCTTTGGTCGCCTATGTACGTTTCTTTGAGATGTAAGCATTTGTTTTCATAGTTTATGTATCTGTGTTTTTAAGGTGTATTGGTATTTGACTATGTATTGCTCTTTTGGTTGTATTTGTTGGAAAATTGGCAAATTGCCTCGAATTGTGACCCACTAAATTGCTATGTTTCAGCACTGCTTTTTATAACAAACGATAACGTGGTTAAAAAACAAACGCAGGTTCATTACACGCACGATAACAAACTGAATTTTAAAAAACTGAACAAAACACAACATAAAGAAATAACTAATTAGGCCATGCATGTACTCACACCCCACCACACTGCGAGGTCATTGGTCTCCATGGGGTGCGTTGGGACACCCGCGCTTGGTGTGCCCCTCCTGTTGGCACAATCTACATCTCTTCTCGGCGCGCTCAACCAAGTCCATCTCGTTCCTGATGCGGGTGGAGACGGGACGGCCTTTCTTCTTGCGTCGCATGGCTGGGTTCGAATGGATCGTGGGCCCATTCCACTCGGGCCACAAGCTCTTATCAGGGATGGGCGGGAACTCCGCCCGGTAAACACTGAAAACGGAGTGCATGCTGTACATGGGGTCCACAAACTGCCCCCATTCCATTGTCGTGGCGGCGCAGCTGGCGAGGGCGTGTCGGCAAGGATAGTGCAGCGACTGGAATTCCCCACAGTCACAAGTTCCTTGCCTCAACCGGACACAGAATGAACACCCGAACAACCCACTCAGTTCCTCGAGCTCCTCAACGCAAAACACGGAAGCCATCCAATCGCAATGGGTCATGCGCATCTTGCTTAGATCCTCGTGGCTCTTTTCTATTGCTGCCAGCAGTCTCTGTGAAAACCTCATGCCGGCATTCAGTTGTGCCGCCGACTCCCTCTCTTTTCTCCCAAACAACTGCTGGAGGCGCTCAAAGGTGGCTCAGATTATCGTCGCGATGGGTCCCCTTCAGCACGGTGTTAATGCACTCAGTAAGGTTTGTCGTCATGTGGCCCCATGGTCGACCCTCGTAAATATGCTTCATCCACAGATCCTTGCGGAATGACAAGGCCCACACATGCATGGCCACAGAATGCGCCTCCAAACATTGCAGGTAATGCTCTGCGCCCTTCAACCATGCACTGTAAGCAACGTTGGTCATCAGCTCTTTCCCCCTTGTGTTCCTGAACCTTGACATGAAGTTTGCACCCATGTGCCGGATGCAATAAGCATAGTGCGCACTAGGGGGGGCCCAGCCATTCCTCGCATCATTAAGTGCTGCTCTGATCGCATTGGGCCTGTCGGAGATGACCATGAGACCCTGGGGGGAGTGACGTGTCTTCTCAGGTTCGAAAGGAAGAAGGACCACACCTCGGTCGTCTCAGACTCAACACGTGAAAATGCAATCGGCAAGATATTGTCGTTCCCATCTTGCGCCACTGCGATCAACAAAACCCCACCGTATTTCCCGTACAGGTGGGTCCCGTCGATGGAAATGAAATTCTTGCAGTACTTGAATGCCTCAATGCACGGGGGGAATGACCAGAAGACTTTGTCGAACTGTCGAGATCCATGGTCCAGTTAGTTCCCGTCGTAATACGGCACCGTTTCAACATCCGCCACCGTGCCCGGTAGGAATATCTGAAACGCCTGCAGTAGCTGCGGTACCCTGCTGTACGACTCCTCCCACTGCTCGTACAGAATAACCATGGTCTTCTTCTTCCCGATCCACACTTTGCGATAGGAAGGCTTAAAGTGGTAGCCTTGCTGGATTGCACTTTGGAGAACAGGAACGGAGACGGAAGGATTGGTCTTCACCATTGGCAGGATGACGGCAGACATAAGGCTGCTGTCCAACTGAGAGTGGTCCGCCGACATCGTCGGAACAATGCACGTGTGGGGACCTCCAAACTTCCGAACCTCCCTGCAACAACAACTTGGCTTAAGCGGAGATACAGCGTTATTCATTTACAAAACACAAAGTACGAGCTGTGGATATGAATCACTTACCAGTAACCAAGGTTCTGCCTCAGGGCAACCCGAATGCTCCACAGGCATCCATCCGCCGCGTGCTTGCACCGGCAATGGTACTTTGTTCTGTCCGACTTGATAACCCTATACTCCGCATTCCATCGGATGCTGTAATTCTTTACTGCAGTCTAAACCACTTCCCGGTTGCGCATCCGATGCCGACTCGGATCTCTGCCCCCCCGTCCGTGTTATAGTCGTTGCCCATTCCCGCATTCAGCGGATCTAAACTCGCCCCTTTATCTAGATCAAGCTGCTGGAAAAAGCATGGCACGTCCTCCACCCTTGGAATTGGCGACGGGGCCGGAAGGATGTAACAGGGACAGCTAGCTGGCCGGGTTTTCGCACCGCCCTCACCACCTTCCTAAGCGTCAGAGGATGATGCCGAGCTTGTAGCATAGTCAGAATCATCCTCCTCTGACTCTGACTGACCCATCGCCGCTTCTGTTTCCGGAGCGGGGGGTTCGGCTATTTGGACCGGTGTCGCCGCAACCAGCAGCCCAACAGGGATGCGGCCGACCTCAACCAAAAAATCCATCACGTGTTCGGGCCTCAGTCTGCGGTGGCATCCGAAGGTGACGCGGACGTGCTCATCGTTAAATAACCACACCAGCAGATGCACGAACCTTCCGTCGGGCTGCCGCTGCAAGTAGCGGTACCCGACTTTCCTAATCTCCGTGAATCCGCCTCCTAGGTGGTACAGGAAGACTGCTTCTAACTCCGGCATCGTGCTTATATCGGCATGTTGGAAGACCACCGGCGAGTTGGATTGGAACTAGACTCCGTCCTGTCGCTCATGAACGACGGCATTCGGGTTCAGCCGTATTACCAAAGGTTGAGGTTGATCCATAACAAAAGGGTTGGGGAGGGAGAACAAGGGAGAGGGTATGGTTGAGTGTGGAGTGTTTGGAATGAGAATGTGAGGTGCCTAGCCCTGGTTATATAAGGTTTCTGCTGAACCAGTGCCGCGGCCTCATGCCGAGGCACTGGCTAACCCCAATGTCGCACCCTCAACATGAGGCACACAAAATGGCCCAGTGCCGCCCCCCATGCCAGCGGCACTGACCCTGGCCCATTTCGCAGCCCTCCCCTGCGGCACTGGCCCAACAAAAAAGGTGCCAGTGCCGTGCCCTAACCCCACAGCACTCTATATTTTTTGTCACTCACCCAACCCCCACGGCACTACACATACCACCTAAAAAAGTAAATCTTCATAGTTTTATTTAGTTATGTAAATTCATTTTTTATTTTATTTATATAAAAAAGTCCTGATTTCTCCACCCAAAGATTTTCTTGATTAAAAAACCCAATGGCAGCGGGCATGACCAACATAGCAGTACAGAGAAGACAATGGCAGCAGCGGCGTCTCCTTCAACTTCATGTTTTGAGGACATACTGGACAATGACGCATGGAACTAACAACAGTAGCATGGCCAAAGGCGAATGTTGATCAATGTCGAGGGGGAAGGCCAAGATGCGGGAGGAAGACCGCGACCCAAGCTTCGGCGACGGCGGTGGCAAATCACAGAGGAAAATGAGTTGCACATTCGACCGTGGGTATATGCTCTCCGTCAGTAACAATCATTGTAAATTGAATCAGCGACAAGTACCAAGTTGTGTTTGTGTTTAAAATAGAGGAAATATGAACATTCTTTCATGGGTATACGCAACTCATTTGCCTTTGTTCTGTCACCACTCTTTGTTCAAGCATATTTATTTATTTATTTATTTT
This sequence comes from Stylosanthes scabra, assembly GCA_036250425.1. Lineage (NCBI taxonomy): Eukaryota > Viridiplantae > Streptophyta > Magnoliopsida > Fabales > Fabaceae > Stylosanthes > Stylosanthes scabra. Next base: position 34,354 of record JASCZI010151394.1, read on the forward strand.
GGTTAATTACAAGGTGGGTTGAGCATTACATTCGTGTAATTAATACAGATTTTTTATGGTTAATTTCTTATAGTTGTGCTACTGCATATAAATTATCTCCATATAAGAGCATGGTTCACTTTGATTTAACACTATCAATCTGCAAAATCTTCAAAAAGATTATATACAAAAATACAAAAGCCTAAATTCCCAACTATGAAAGAAATTTTAAATGAATAAAAACTGACAATAGAAAAAGAAAGAGCGGATGGAGGAAGAGGCATATGAAAGAAATCTTAGATGAATAGAAGTGACAATAGAAAAAGAAAGAGTGGAGGAAGAGGTAGCTGAGACGAGGCAGTAGCACTGGCAAAAGTAAAGGTAAAGGAGGCCAACCAAGCAGGCTCTAAACCCGACTTAATGGCGGCGACTAAAAGCAAGCTAAACAAGCTGCCTTAGGAACGACCCAAGAAAAACATATCGTAACTGACCAGTGGCTATCCCAAGGTAAGGTCTACAAATGTGAGCCCACGAAAAAATAACCAATCAAATCATACCCATTAATTACAGAAAGTTGAAATCTCAAGGGTAAATCTCAAGGGTCATGGTTGGTGTCACATGGGAAACGCTTCCAATAAGATATGAGTTGTTTACTATAATCTTATAATAAGTGATGGGGTATGAGAAAACACAATCTTCTATACAGGCTTTCACATCATCTGTATACACATTACGCAAGATCAATATGCTATATAGTGCCCAACTCTAAAAGGTGCTGAAATGACCATTTACTCATTGGTTTAGTGGGATCAGACCTAAAAGAGTCCAAGACCCTTTAAGCAGCGTATAAGGTTCAAACTTAGCGTTATGAATGGTGCAACAGGATTGGGAGAATTGTGTCCTGTATAGTTATTCCAGTACCAAAATTCAAATTAATAGGACAATAACTTGGTTACCATGCAAAATGGGAGGGGAAAAATGTTAGTTGAAAATGTTAGAAAGGAAAATTTTCATCCAAAATACAAATAACAAACCAATTGTGTGCTAGCTAGTCAATAAGATATTGACCAAATTAGTCGACAAATATTTAGGTTGATCATTAATAAATAAATAAAAAAAAAATTGATCATCCAAAATAATAATAATTGATTTTCCAAAAATATAAATTGATCATAAAAATGATCAAAATTGATTTTCTAATAACCAAATTATTTTCGAAATATAGATAAATATAGTAGAGAAAAATCGATTTAGATTATAAGACATAAATGCATCTAATGGTCAGTATTTTTATCATAGAAGGAAAGACAATATCTAATAGCCATTTCACTAATCTACTTAAATAAATGTAAACAATTTAAATCTCGCGTTGTATAAATAGTAAACGTATTGATAAACGACAAACTCTTAAATGAAATTCGATCCAATATGAATTAATTCACAGTTTGTCGAAATCAAGACATCTTGGGGAAAATTAGAAGAGCTGATTAATATTGGTTAGAAAGGTAAAAAAGTAAGTAAAATGCAATTAGTTTGAGTTTTCTTCTTTGTTTTTATTTTCTGTATTTTTTATTTGTAAAATTTTATGAAGAAATAATAAAAAACAGAAACTACAATTTTATTATTTTCACTATTTTGTTTTTTAAATACAAAAAATAAAAATGCAAATCAAATGGAAATCACATTTTATTTTATTTAATTTTTCTGCTCAGCAAATAGTGAATGGAATTTGAGTTGGTAGAAGCGGGTCGGATGGAAGGGTGAAATATTAGGATTGGGTCAGATTAAGAGAATCCAATAGGCAGTAGCATAAGATTTCTCTGGATAATGCAATCATCCAATGACTTGGCACTTGGCACACTCCACATAACTACATCTCTCTGACTCTCTCTCTCGAGTTGGTTGAACTTGGTTGCAAGAATGGGTGTCTCCTTCCTCTCCACTCTTCCTTCTCTTCTTCCACTTGCTCATGATCCACCACCTACCACCACCATCAGACACCACCCTCGTTTAGTAAGTTTTCCTCTTCAATCTACTTCATTCTTTTATTTACTTTTGGCTTTTCTTGAAACCTATGCATGTGTTTGTCTACACTCTACACAATGTAGATAAAATTCTTGCTTTACCAGTTTCAACAATGCTGTTATATGTTGCTGCATTGTTTGTGAAACACAACATTGTTAAGCCGTTGTTCAATGTGCTCTTGTTAGGTACCCATTTGTTGTTGTTATGATAAGGTCAAAACCAATCTTCATGTTAGTGATCAAGGACATTTCAGTTTGAAAAGAAGAGATATCCTTCAATCCCTTGGAATGACCGTTGGCTGGGTAAGTTCTATTCATACAAAAATTCTGGGAAGTTAAATTAATCCACTCTGCTGCAATTTCTAATTGAAATATCCTTTGGATTAAATACCAATGTTGTTGTTGTTGTTGTCGTTTTTTCTTCTTCTTCTCATTAGCTTTGTTTCCCAAACATTTTAAAGTAATTCAATATTATCTCGCAGCATTTCTTCTCTTTTGTCTGATGTCACTTTCTACATTACACTATGAATTCGTTGACCTATCTTATTGAATTGGTCAGTGATTGGGTTGATGATTGATGAGCTCCAAATGCTCAAAGCAACATTTTCAAAAATAAATGACAATGAGTCTGACTCAGTTACTAAACTAGCCTAGACCAAATAGTTCCTAACACCTGAATATACAGCACCTTGTACCCAATTTTGAAAGTTATACCATTGGTACCATTTAATTTGCCACTTTGGTCATGTTAGGAACTTGGGTATTATGGGTGATGTTGTATTTAAGGAGAGTGGTCATTCCCCGTAACGTTTTTTAAGATGTGGTTTCTCACTTTCTGTAGATTCATAACAGATCAAAACAAAACTTTTTCTCTAGTCCACATGGAACCAAATGGCTCTTCATATATATTGATTCTTATTCTCAACAGGCTATAAGTGATGATTAAACATTATTTACTCTAATATTAACTAATATATACACTTACTGCATTAGATTAATGTGATAAATGATTATCTGTTGTAGGAATTGATAGGAAGCTCAGGATCCCTTGTTGGAACTGCTAATGCTGCTGATTTGATACAGCGCAAACAGCGTTCTGAATTCCAGTGTAAGATCCTTCAGGTCTACATTTTCATGCCAATGTTATTCTGTCAAATGCCAACTGTTTTTAATTGTTTAGTTTCTAACATTCTATTCTTGCAGCTAAGATTAAGGGAACACTTTTTGCAGCCATAAAGGTATATTATATTATGCTCAGTAAAAACTTTCATTTAGAGAACTCCATGGTGGATTCAACTTAATTTGACATTTTATTATATTCTTCAGGCAAATCCTGATCTCGTCCCGTCCTTGCTAACACTGGCTTTAAATGATGCCGTGACCTATGATAAGGTGACAAAAAAATCACATACAATCACTCACATATAGAGATAGTTGTGTTCCAACGATAAGTGCTGATTGGTGTCTGCTTAAGTTTGTAGGCAACAAAATCAGGAGGCCCAAACGGCTCTATACGATTCAGGTACTTCTTTTTCTTGGGAATTAACATTCATGGAATTGTTCCCTATAACGCATGAAGCTTAGTACTTAAGGCCAGTTATGTTAAATATTACGGGAGATATATAGTTCATGTTCTCTATAAAAGGCTATCGGATAATTAAGGTACTTAGGTACATTGAGACTCCAATTAATTCTACCCTTTTAGGCACTCCTCTCTCTATCTCTCTAATATGACAAGGTCCTAACAACTCTTAAAGATTGTTTTCTTGTTCAACCAAACCATCCGAAGTATAGCTCATCTTGAGTGAGTTGAGTTGTCTTCCTTTTTAGAGGACGAGATATACGTCAGGTCAACAAGAACACGAAGTGTGAATATTTCGAAAGGCACTCTGATGCTCAAGTTAGATTTTTTATCTTTTTCAAAGTGAAATTCAAGTGGAATAAAGAACATCCCTCTCTAGTTTCTGAAGTTCCTTTTTATAAGTGAATTATAGAATATATTCGTTGATATTCTATTTGGTCGGTGTTTCCATAACCAAATTATAATGGTGCATAGAGTCATTTGTAATCCAGTTTACATCAGTTACAACCGAGTTATAACAGACATATTGGCTTGAAAGTTATTCTTTCTTATTTCTTAATATTTACTCTATCTTAGATTTTCTGGTTTTGTTAGTACTTCTTAAGAAATGAAATTATTTTGACACTTGCATTTGATAACTATAATCTTCTACCCTTTTTCTCATCTTCTTGAAGCTCAGAAATAAGTAGACCTGAAAATAAGGGACTATCTGGTGCCTTGAGTTTAATAGAGGAAGCAAAAAAGGAGATAGATTCATATTCCAAAGCTGGACCCATATCATATGCAGATCTAATCCAGTATGCAGGTTATATACTTTCTTATACCACCATGTTGAATCTTAATAGTTAATGGTCATGTACCATGCATCATGTTACACTTATCATTCCTATAAATTTGTTTGTCATTTAGATCTTGCCGAGATATGTTCGAATTCCCCCAACTCAATGTCATTATTTTTCTTTTGTAGCACAAAGTGCTGTTAAGTCTACATTTATAGCTTCTGCGATTCGAAAATGTGGTGGAAATGAACAGAAAGGGAATTTACTGTACACTGCATATGGATCAAATGGGCAGGTTCGGATCTTGAGATGTTACAAATATGCTTTTTGATATACATCAATATCTTCATCATACAAGTTGCGCAAATAATCCTTAAGTGGATCTTTTATGGTCGTGTCTAAGAGTTGGTTCGAGAATCTGATTTTGGAGTTGAAGGGAGGGAATCAAAGGGTTTGAGGAGTAACTATGAGTCCAGTTTGTAGAGTTCTGTTACATGTTCATACTTTTGATCAAATAATGCATGAAACTTTTTTCTTGATACCAGTGGGGACTGTTCGACAAGCAATTTGGTAGGGCAGATACTCAAGACCCAGATCCAGAGGGGAGAATTCCTTTATGGGAGAAAGCAAGTGTTCAAGAAATGAAAGACAAGTTTTCCGCTTTAGGTCTTGGTCCTCGCCAGGTAATTCGCATATTTCGTTACCTAAATATTATAAGACATGTCAAAGATTGGATGCATGAGTAGAGATGATATAGTGATGTAGATTTGTATGTTGCGAAATTCATGTTGGCCTCTTGTGAACTTTTTCCCACTTGAGTATGGCTTGAACGTGGTGAAACAATGTTTTCGAGCACAGGACTATGTCCAGTGTTTTCTTCTTTGGTCTCAGTGCAGTTTCAGTTTTCTGAATACTGGAAGTCTAGTTGATCTGTAATGCTATCTTACAATTTGATCCTTATGCCTTTGAAACCTGCATCATATTTTCCGCTGCCATAGAAATGTTTGCATGCCAACAAAAGTAATAGTTCCCTTCAGCTATTCTTAACACTTTCTACTTGCACTAGTCTAATGTCAATCTATATGCTACTTATTCCTGCAAGTTGAAACTTCTTTAACCAACATTGTTCCCACATAATCTTGATTCTCCATAGATTTGGTTTTTGTTTGTTTTAGGGATAAATTATGTTGACTTCCCCTGAAATTACATGATACACAAACAATATCCTTTGATTCCTCATACTTACGTTAGGCTGACTTGATTTGTCATAAGAGGGGTCATAGTCATATTCTAAAAAACTTAAATCTCATAGGGGATTAGTATATACTTATAAAGGTCAATTTTCTAGTGCCTTACACTTCCATGTCGAAATTGCCAAAATTTGCCTATAGGATTTTGGAAGAAAGTTGATAATGGGGTAACTCTACGAAAAGGTAATGTGATTTACCAAAATAGAATGTTTGGTAAGAGTATTTGGACTTGAAGGTGAAAATTTTGAAAGTAAACTATGGCGGTAAAACAGTGAAGGAAGTTGAAGTTACTTACTTCTTTCTTGTTTGGTCAGGTGGCTGTTCTATCTGCATTCTTAGGCCCTGATCAGGCTGCAACGGAGGCTTTATTGGCCTCCGACAAGGATGTTGCTCCATGGGTTGACAAATACCAACGGAGCCGTGAAACAGTCTCTCAGACAGATTATGAGGTACCTTAACTGTCTACATTGAACTATTGAAGTATTAGCCTTTATTTGTTGTGACTGTCATTATTGGCATGATGGCCAAATTATAATCCACAATTCAACATTTCAACATGGATTCCTTTCTATCTTTTGGATTCCTTGTAAGGTTCTATTTAATTTGAAAAAAAAAAAAAAAGGCAAAGTGTGTTTTCTTTCTCCTAACATTTGTCCCTAAGATTTGAGTCAAAACTACGTTGCAATCTTTTCAATTGTCACTAACATATATTAGACACAAATAAAAAACGTTAGATAAAATTGAATGAAAACTTTATGAATATTTTTTAAGAAAATCATAAGTTTTAGAAACAAAAGATATACTATTTTTTTTGGGTGAATACAAAAGATGTACTTTATCCTTTGAGAAATTAACTTTGTTCCCATAAATTTTCAGGTTGATCTGATTACCACTTTCACAAAATTGAGTACATTGGGCCAACAAATCAACTACGAGGCATATACATATGCTCCTCCAAAGATCGACATTACCAAACTCAAATTGTAGAAAATGTAGTACCGTCTAATCTTTTTTTGTTTCTCTTAATTTTGTGTTTTGTGTGCCAAACCTGTTATCTATGTACATTTAGTGAGAGAGAACCGTTATCCTCTAGCAAAATTGAAGAAAAGACAATTGCAGAAAATGGAAGAGAAAGAGAATTCCATTCATTCATTCCAATCACTTGGAATCTTTTCATTGGCTGTTCATTAACTACAAAAGACCAGCAAAACGATGGAACATGTTAGGTGCACTCGTTTGCTAAAAGATGTGTAGAACGAAAGTCAAAACTGCCATACGCCTTTCCTGCACTCTGTTAGATCTTTTTCGCAAGGTGTGGTTTTTGCCAAAAGAAAAAAAAAAGTACATTAAAAAAAAAAAAACTTTTTCCATCTCAATAAGCCAATCGAAACAACCACTAATAACTGCCTAGCTAAAGTTTAAAATAAAAATGCATTCTATTTTTCATGGTAATGTAAAAATTCAACAAAAGAAAATTTAATATTTAATCATTTCCGTTCGGTCACTTTTATTTTTGGGCATAGTAGACTAGAGATAAATCACTCAAACAGAAAGTAATCTGGTAAATAATATAGCATCCCCTGGAAATTCCACCAGAAGAGTGTCATGGAATTTTTACAGCTCAAGCTAGTCCAAACACACAGCCAAAATTTTCTTATTAAAACCAATGCCTGACATTGACAACATTTCTCCGAAGGTTTCTGATTTTTTTATCTCCAGCAATTTTAAATGCAACAATGCAAGAAAATTGAATCAGCGAGTACAGAGAGACAAGTGCCGCCTACAGTGGGCCCGGGAATGTTCCGTTCTCCCTTTGCTCATTCCATCGGTCAATCTGATACAACAATTAACATAATGACCAGAAACCCTTAGAATAATAATAATAATAATAATAATAATAATAATAATAATAATAATAATTGCAAACACACACAATGAAAATTAAAAATTTATATTTGACCGATGGAAATTGTTAACAAAATTTGCTAATCAGGCATCCATTTGAGAGAGCTCATAATATGTTAGGCCCCAAAGTAGTCTTTGGCATTGGCCGCATGTAATAAAATAGTACCCGAAATTCCAATTGCACCAATTACATTATTGATATCGGCAAAAATGCACCAAGTTAATCCTAACGGCGTGATGAATCAGTAGACAAAAAGGGACCTTGAAACTAACGCTGTGCACTTTTGCCAATTTCAGGAACGTAAAATTGGAATATCAAGGACTATTTTCAAATGACTATTGTAAACTAAACATGTATGAAGACAAAATTCAATACAAACAATATATACACTATTGTGACCACTAAGCTATCCTTGAGTGGTATCAAACACTTTACTGTGTGTTAGAAACTAAAACACCCCAACATAATGTATGTAAGAAAGAATTGAAGGAAGAAAAGTAGGCTACTTCAGGGCTAAAATTGTGATAGACAATGATCAGGTGGTTACGCTGAGTTGGTGGTGCATAGGCAATGCGAGATGAGATTTTTAGAGGGTTTTAAATCTGTAAGGGGGTTCATTGTAGGGGATAGATCAAATTTGGGACTAGAATCTGGAGATTTGGAAGCTCCTACTGGCCCAGGACTTTGAATATGTTTTCTCCCTTTTGTTTTTACAAGTTCATCTTTCCACACTGTTCCAGAGCGGAGTTTGATAAGAGAATTCCAGCTCCACATCAATATATAGTGGTATCTTCATTTGCTTGTGGGATAGTATAAGCAATTCTAACATGCTATTCAAGTATGGCTTAATCATTAAAGGAAGAACTAATTATTATAAACAAAATAGAGTTTTAGTCATTCCAAAAATTTACTATCTGGAGTTGCTACCAATTAGTTAGCTGTCCAAGGAATCGATATAAGAGAACACAGGTTCCAAGTACTATATCAGCTTAGTTCCTTAAAGTCCAAAGCAATGTTCAGCTTACCGCCATTCTGACATCCCACATTTTAGATCTAATATTCTCCCGTTTTACCAACTCATACAGTATCCATCGTTTCTGTCTCTCATGTGCAACATTATTGTCTCTTGCACATTAGGACCCTGAACACTCCTTTGTATTCCTCCAATCTAATACCTTACATAACTTCTTTCTATAATGAGTAAACTACTAAAATTGTCCTCTACTCTTGAAAATGCTAAAAGTAATATCCCCAATTTTTGTATTTAGCAAAGCGCTTATGCATTTGATCCAAAATTTATAGTAATATTTGGATAACTAATACAAATGTAAATACAAAAAGCCTAACCAAAATTCGACCTCTAATTATTTTTCCCATTTTTTAAAAGTATTTTTGGCCATTAATAAAAAAAATCACAAAATGAAGTCTACTTGGCGTAAAATGACCAAATTTTAAGGGAAAAAATTTCTCATTTTTCTCATCATGCTTGCAAAAAACCACATCAAAATCCAATCTGTAATGCACTTTTTGATAATATAGATTTAACTTTATCAAAACTAGAGTGTACCGTTGTCTGACTTTTCAAAAATCGGGAACAATACTCTTCTATAATATATAAATACTTAATGCTACATGTACCATTGTACACCTCCAAACACCCCATTTACAGCACGAAAAAATATAGGTGTATGTGGAGCATTTTCAAGGATAAACTGAATAGAAGTATTTAAGCCACAAGAGTTGAAGGATGGACATATGATAGAAAGTAAAGATGACAAATAGATGAGACAAACAGAGAAATTAACTGAATGTTCAAAACAGTATTATCCATGTCCATGTAATAAGAACATCTACCAGAAACTATACCAGTGAATTATTTATTTCTCTCGATAAATTATTCTTCCGTGTTTAATAAAAAATGAATTTAAAACACACAAAAGCATAGTCTTACAGGAAATTGCTTCCCATATGATTGCAACTCCATCTCAACAAGAAAGTATCCAGTAAGACTAGAAACACATGACAATTCGGAATAAGAAAGAAGAAATTTAAGTAAACGAATCTCACTAGACATGCAGAGCCAATAATTTTGATCGAAAATTTCTTTTATCCAACAAAAAAAAATAGATAAATAAATATCTAGCAAAATACATACCCATTCACCAGGGCAAAGTGAGCGATAATATTTGGCAAACCTATCACATTCTGGTGCACCTTCTCCTTTTGCAGCTACACATCTGCAAGGGAATTTCAGAGTTAACAAGAGGTTGGTGACTTGGTGTGCCTCTTCTGAAACTGCAAACAATCAGCTAAATAGCAATAAAAGGCAACACTGAAGAAGATGGCTAACCGGTGATATTCAACGTATCGGGTAAAGCAATGCCTTGTTTGATTTGTAGTTGGAAAACGGAAATCTGCTGGAGCAGTTTCGAGCTGGAAAAAATAGCATAAATATAAACACATGTTATCTTGAACAGTGAACACAAAAGGAGGAGCATCAAGCATGATTGTAATGTAATGTATAAACCATTAGTAATCCTTGGAGGCTTAATTGTCCTATTATTCTTTTTAGGGATCCATTAGTCCATCGTAAATTCTTAAGAGACCTTGTTATCCTGTTACTCAAAAGTTTTTAAAAGTGACCGAGTTAAAAACTACCTTAATCTCTGGGGTCTCTTCAGCTGCTTCTTCATCACCAGACTTTTCTTCTTCAACACTTCCACTACTTTGCTCTTCAGTGCTCTCTTCAGGAGGAGGAACGACTTCACTGCTTTCCTCAGCAGCTGCGGCAGCAACAGGGGTTGTTTCCTCTGCAGTCTTCTCAACAACAGTTTCCTCCGAAGCAGATTCCTTTTCAACTTCTTTAGCTTCAACAGGTTTCTCCTGTTTGTCCTTTACATAATATTCCTGCATTTTGGGGAAAAAAAAATATCTATCACATTCATGACGCAGCACATAACGATCAGAAACCTACTATCGAAGTATTTTATATATACAACAACAACAAAGTCTTATCCCATATATATATATATAAGCAGTTTAAATTGGACCCATAAAAGTCTGCTTGGAAACTCTTGGAATAGAATTCTCTAGAGAATTGGAATTCTACTTCATGCTTTGGTATTAAAATATTGCAAACATTTCAATTCTATGAGAATGCAGACATTATAAGGCTGTATAGAGATAAGACCAAAATAGTTCTGATTTCTAATTCCATTCTCATGGCTAGATAGATAAAAAGTTGATATACCAGAACTATCCTCATTAAAAAATTAAACTTGAAAAAAATAACCCTACTACTATCTAAACCTTCTTTCATTTCTACAAAACAAGATGCGACTCTGACAATCCACCACCACCACCATTACTTCCATCACCATCATTTGATCTGATCTTCCTCATATTCCCATTCTGGGCCACCACCCCACTCTTTCAACCAAAAAGATAAAAAAGGGTCACAAAAAGAAATAGATAGACTAAACCATAAAGTCAATGATGTCTTGTTTATTAGACAAAAAAAATAAACTGATTAAATTGGGAGCTTGTGGAAAAAGGTGATTCCTGGGTATTGGATGATACATATGACCATTTATCTTTGTAAATGTGCATTCTTCAATTGGGGTATTGGTGTTGAAGTGGTGAGGGAATAATTGCCATTTTAAACTGTTTCTACACAATTCAATTCTATTCTAATTTATTCCAAACCTAAGAATTCTCCTCGGAATTTTCTCTATCACACTTTTTTGTTTCCACAGACACTGAAAATTTTAATAGAACCCGGTCCAATTAAGACAGGGTGTCTATCTATCAATTCACACGACATAACCATAGGATAATAAACATGAGATCCTCCATTCCTTATAAAACTAATAAACATTTACTAGAAAACTAAATATAATGTGATAAAACTTGAATTCTGTACCTCGTGAATGAGGAACAAAGCAGGAGTCTAAAGTATTAAGTCATACAACAACAGACTGAGTTACAGTGGAATGGAAAATTAAAGCTCCCATGGCAAAAACAAAGTTAATTTGGAAAACAAAAGGGACTTGTCGTAATTCTAATGATATAGATCTGCCTTAGCAATTCTGTTTGCGGAATTCTAGGTAGATACAATACAACAGATTAGAAAATTTCACGGATTTTCCCACAAGTTATGTGCAAGATCTAGAAGATATAATAAGCTTAATTAGCAAACTAAAAACAAACACACACACATAAAAAAAAAAAGGAAGTTAATACCTAAAGTTTTAACTATAAATTCAATTCAATCCAATCACAAGCTAGAATAAGATAATCCCTACTGTGAATTGATTGAATCAAGCTTCAATTTCTGATTTACGCATTCTAAATTGATTAAAAAAAATTTAAAAACGGATTAAAGAAAAAAAGAGTGAACTAGAATAAGCTACGAAATATGAAAATTAAGACAAGATCGAGGAGTTTAGAGCGTAAACTTGATAAGAAAGATAAGAACCTCAGCAAGGGATTGAGGCTTGTCGGCCATTGAGTGAAGAAGGGTAGCGGCGGAAGAACACAGAAGAGAAGAGAAGGGATTTGGTTTGCGTTCTTGTTTGGTAGGTCAAAACGCAGCAGCAGAAGAAGAAAGTGAGTGGTTTTGGACTTCTGGTTTTTGGTTTTGGGTTTTGGTTCGGTAATTAAAAAAGTACTTGGGTGAGGTTTTGATGTGTAGTGAAAATGTGAAATGGCGTCCACATTCAAAGCTGGGTGTGTGGTGCCACGTGCCCGTAATTGTTAGTCACGTGGGTCGAGAGGTTCTAAGATTAAGATCCATCCCGAAGAATATAAGAAATTATTGGTTGCTCCTGTAACAAATCACTCTTCTTACTTTCTCTACTTAAATCATGCTTAAATTTAAAATTAATGATAATAAAAATAGAATATCAATTATAATATTTTTTTTTTTAATTCTTATTTTCTTTTTTCTATTTTTTTTGTTAATTTTTTATTTAGCTTCTAATTATATTATCTTATTCATAAAAATAAATTAATTTAATTTTAAGTTTTTAGCAATACAATTTATCAAATTTTTTTTATATTTTTTTAATTTACTAAAGTGTTAAATTTTATATTTTAATAGTTTAGTTCTTGTTTTTAATTATTTTTAAATTATTTATTTATTTTCAAAATAATTAAAAAAGAACTAAACTATTAAAATATAAATTTTTAAATTCTCTTTATATAATTTTTTTTGTCTTCTTTATTTTTTAACAATCGCGAACAAGTACAAAAGCACAAATTATTTTATTTTTTATTTAAAAAAATTAACGTGTTTTCATTTTAAATTTAATTTTTATACATATTAAACGTAAAAGAAATGTACATATATTTAATTATATATTGCGGTGTTAATAAGAAATTAATTTTAAATTTGCTATTTAAAAAATTATTTAAATGTATGAATTTAATTAGATGATTATCTCTTTTCATTAACATTATATGTTCAAGTCTTTACCTATTAAATTTCATCCAAATTATGTGTTTCTTCAATGTTATTGTTTTTTATAGGAATAAAAAATAGAAGAAACAAACAAGTTTTATGTTTTCTTTTATCAATAATTTTTTCTATTTCTTTTTATAATTGTTTTTTTATTTTTTAATTGTGCTTTCGTTGTTTAGTATTTTTTCTTACGAACAAAAAGCATGAGGAAAAATTAAAATAGAAAAATACACAAAATGTCATACTTTTCATCCACAAATTTATGTATTGTTTTGAAAAAATTATATTTTCTATTAGAAATAAATGTGTACAATACTACTACTATAATTTTATAAAATTTTGTTTTGTTGCATATAAAAGAACGCATGATTAATCCATAGTGAAAAATGAAATGAAAAAAATTACATGCACAAATTATTTTAGTATCCAAGTTCATTCAAATCTTTTTATTTTTGTATTGGGTCCAATTTTTTGTGTTATTCGTAACTAATTTTTTTAAATCGTACTTAATTTTATGCATTGTATAAATATCTTTTGTGTTGTGTTTTAATAATTTTTTGTTATATTTATATATTTTAATTTGGATGAAATTTAATAAAGAAAAGACTTGAACATATAGTGTTAATGAGAAGAGATAATCATCTAATTAAATTCATATATTTAAATAATTTTTTAAGTAACAGATTTAAAATTAGTTTCTTGTTAACATCGCAATATATAATTAATTACATTGACATTTCTTTTACAGTTAACATGTATAAAAATTAATTTAAAATAAAAATATATTTTTTTAAATAGAAAAGAAAAATAAAGAAGATAATTTGTACTTTTGTACTTGTTCACGATTGTTAATAAAAAATAAAAAAATTGTATAAAAAAAATCTAAAAATTTATATTTTAATAGTTTAGTTCTTGTTTTTAATTATTTTGAAAATAAATAAGTAATTTAAAAATAATTAAAAACAAGAACTAAACTATAATTTAACACTTTAGTAAATTTTAAAAAAAAGAAACATAAAGAAAAATTTGATAAATTGTGTCGCTGAGAACTCGAAATTAAATTAATTTATTTTTATGAACAAGATCATATAATTAGGGTGTGTTTGGCTTTTTTTCTTTTTCTAAATGCAAACATGATTTTTCCTTCCAAACCACGTTTTGCAAAAGCTAAAAATTTTGCTTTTACGTTAGCTTTTTCACGTTAGACCATTAAATAAAGAATTTTATTTTTTATCTACCAATTATGCCCTTCATCATTCCTTTTAAAAAATTTATATCGTATGAAATATAAAATTGAAAAAATATATTTTTTATCTTTAATATTTTTTAAAATTTTCAAAATACTTTTCATTTTTAATTTATTTTGATTTATTCCTAAACATTTGTAACAGCACATTAGTTTAAGATTTTCATGTTATATTTTCTTCATTCCAGAGATATAATCGAAACTTAAAAAGTTTAAGTAACCAATGGATTTTTTTTATAATAAATATAATAAATGTATTATTTATAGGATTGCACACGGACTGAGAAAATTGCAAATATGGATTGGTGTTGCTTAACACGGGCTATGTAGGCCCAAGTTAATGTTTCTGTATAAATTGGACCAGGATAGCCCGTTTTATGGGCTTTTTTTTGGCAGCACCCTAACACGGGTTTAGGAGGCCTATGTTAGGCCCTGAGCAATTTTGGTTAGCATATAACACGGGCATGTGTCCACCGTGGTAGCCAAATTTCTTCTTTGTAGCCCGTGTTATGCATCATACAGGATTGTAGCTCGTGTTATGATATTGGGCCTCCCTAGCCCGTGTTGGCCACTTTACAGCATCTAAGTCCGAGTTAGTAACACCACTATATAAGGGCCGTGAACTCTCAGTTCACTCATCCGCAGCTCCATCACTTTCACTTCAAATTTCATTAATTTCATTATTTTCAAGTTTGTGTCTTAGTGTAGTTGTTAGTTGTGAGTGTGAGAAATAATGTCTGCGGAGGGAAGCAATAGAGGGGGAAGAGCGGCAGGCGAGGCAGGCGAGGTGGCCCCGCAAAATGCGCCAAGGTGCAGGGAGCAGGAAGGACTGCAACGGTTAAATCGTTCATGGCACATTACGGGCGTGCTATACACCGAGATATGTTTAATTAAAATGGCATGATATTGTTTATGGTAAATGTTAGCTAGTGATGCTCATGTTGGGAAAGGAGTTGACCTTTTTTTATTATGTTAGCTATGCATGCAGTGTGATTGATTGTGACTAGCCAATATGTTGTATAGAAATAGAAAAAAATAGAGGAAAGTTGTGATTATCATATATAGTAGCTATACAACTCATTAATTATGAGGTAGCATATGTTTTATATATTAGATATTAGTTTATAATTATTATGTAGAACCTACAGTTACAAATAATTAATTTTAATTAGCTAACATACCAAATTTATAAAAATTACTTTTTAGGATCTTCACTTTTTGGAAAATATAGGGTTTAAAAGTTAGTATTTAAAATTTATGAATTAAGATTTAAAATTTAGAGAGGTGTTCAGCAATAATGGGATGACAATTATTTAGAAAAAATTTCATTTCTTAGACTTTAATTTAAGGGTGATTAGAATCTTACCTTTTTTGTTAACTAGTTTTTTCACTTAAGAAGAATTTTATTTAAGTCATTAATTAAATTACTAATAATAGAATCTAATGAGTTTATTGATTTTACTTAGCGAAATGGATGTACCTATTTAAGAGTAAAGATCCAACTCGTTAACTCGTTTTACCTATTTTTAAGAAGACAAATATCCAAAAAAAAAAAAAAATACATATCAATTCCTGACTATTTTTTTAAAAAATAAGGCATTTCTAAATATATATATATATATATATATATATATATATATATA
>JASCZI010151395.1:21802-34965 GCA_036250425.1 Stylosanthes scabra
GGTATCTGGGTAATTAGTTTTAAAAAGGTAGCATTTTGATAATAAGTTCTGGAAAATGTGGTACATTGGTAAAAAAAAAGCAGATTACTTTTTAGTAATCCATGACATGATTGCATCTTTTTTTTTTTTTCAATTCATTTAGTATTTAGGAGGAGGACAATTCTATGATGAAGTGGTGTTTTCATACATAGCATGAAGAGTGTGAGTAGTTTTATTTTAAAAATTAAAAAAAAAAAATAGAATCTTTCACATGATGAATCTCAACCACTCATCAAAGAAAATCTTCTTCTCTTCACTATTCTCGCTCTTCATCATAGCATGCACCTTAGGAGGATTATTAGGAGACCATATCATTGCTCGGCTATTATTTTTCCTATTATTAATGCATATTCATGCACTTTCTGGAATGCTGAGTTCCCTTTCGATCAATCTTGTACCATTTACATATATTTGCTTCTTGTTAGGATTCGAATGGGAGACCGCAGAAGCTTGTCAAATTTCGGCTAGATGCAGGTAATACTGCAAGTATTTTTGTTAGGAAGACGGCCCTGCATGAGCCTCGTGACTCTATTTCACTAAAGAGAGGTTTACAAACGGACGATGAAGATCATATTTCCAAGAAATCAAAGCGTGAAGATGATGCCCAGTTGAACGAGATTGAATCACTGAATGAACGATTGAAGGAAAGTGAGTCGGAGACTGCATCTTTGAGGGAACAGCTGAAACAAAAGGATCTTGACATTGAAGCTTTGATGTTACAATTGAGTAAGAAGGATTTTGAAATCAACCTGCTCAATAAAATGGTAGCCTCTTTAAAAAAGAGAAGATAAAAGAATTGTAGGAATACAATTGCAATGGTGTTGAATTGTTTGATCAATGAAATCATACATTTAGCTTTGATACTTCCATATATTTTCTAGTAACTGCTCAGTTTAAGTTCCCAAACTTATTCCATTTTGTCATTTCAAATTTTAGTTGTGAACTGAAATTTTGCCTCGTAGTTGAGTCGTTAGAAACTTAGAATGATGAATCTACATAGAATTTTATTGGTCAAATACCATTTTTAATCATTGATATTACATGAGCATCTAGCATACTCACTACAAATTTTGGAAGTTGTAACTTGTAAAATACTGATACCATATGTATATATCTTGTACTATCTTCTTTGTTAGATTTGTGTGCTATACTGTGGTCAGGTCCCCCCTCCCAAAAATCACAGAAAAGAATACATACAAGCAGGTTGTCATTGTATCTGTAACTCTAAGGTGTGATCAGTGAGTGCCATAGGGCAAAAAAAGTAGATACAGGAAATAGAAGACAAAATAGAAAGGTGCTGTCATTCTTGTCTCCACCTTTTATATATTTGGGGTTGATAGAAAATTTTAAGCAAATTTTGTCTCAAAATAGAAACATTTTGCTTGTTTTTGAATCTGTCTTCTCCAAATAGGTTTCTTGTTTTTGTTAATCACTTGTTATTTCAACCCATGTTCAATCTATAGTTGTTTTGTGCTTGAAATATTTGAGGATGATTCCTTCAATCTATATAAGAAATTTTCTGGATAAAACATGGAAACATTGACAAATGAAAAACCATGACAATCGAACTTTGTTAATGTAAGTGACAGAGTGAGAGATTAATGCCTTAGCCAAATTATGGTCACTAAATAAATGTTGCTATATCTTGATGATAAGTTGGAAGGTAAACGAATCTAGGTTCGGCAAGAACAGAAGGAGGTATCTTCTAGCCTTTTCAAACAGTATCTTCGATAATTCTTTTTTTTTTTTCATTAATATATTATTATTACTATAACTTTTTTAGGTAACAATGCATCTACTAATAATCTTGATTAAAGAATAATTCACCAGTAACAGCAGAACGAATTTTGTTGGCACAATACAAACGTGCTGCATCCTGCATGCATGTGCTTAGTCATCATTTTCTTTTTCTGAGTTAGTTAATTATTTATTGGGTAATTCTTTAACTATATATAACCCAAAAAGAAAAAACCGCAATCACGCTATTTGTATATCAAAATTCAGTCACTAAATCAATCATCAAATATTTGTGTATGAATATATGTATTAATTAAATAATTTTTAATGTATATTTTGTATTTCAGTATGTATTTTATACTGTGGCTGATTTGGAGACTGAATTTTGGTGTGCAAATAGCAAAATTCAATCGCAAAACATAGAAAAAATATGATAAATATATGGTGGAAATTTCGGCTAAAAGGTAGGTGGAAAACTTTCAAGAGAGTTGCTTGAAAGTCGCAAAGATTAAAGATTGGAATATGTATCTTTTTTCCGTTTTTGCAGTTTGGTTTGTGGATTTCTTGAAGCAAAAAAAATAATATAAAGAAAATTTAAAATAGGAATAATAATAATGATAATAATGCATGGGAATCACTTGCTACTACACACAAACTAATTATTGGGAATCACCTTCAATGACACTTAGTCTTCAATTAGTGATTGAAAAATTGGCATCCAATAGGAACATCTTTAGACAAATATATGCCATTCCAACTCATCAACACAATCTATATATATTAAACAAAAATTGAAAATGCAAATTCTCATATCTTTGTGGAATTTAGAAAGTTCATTACTATAATATCATATCAAAAGCCTTGTTACTCTCTTGCTAGCTAGCTAGCTAGTTTTAAAGAGAGAACCTTGACTTTGGTGGCAATAAGGGTATCTAATTTTATTTCTTATAATAATTTCAACTGCTCTGAAATTGTGACATTATTGGCCCCCATTAAGAATCAAAACTATATTAGTTTTTTTGCTGGCTTTCCATGAAACATAAATAACCCAATGCAATTAACTTAGTCTATTATCTGTCCTCACGCGTTATCCTTTTTGTTTAAGCAAATTACTAATTAGGTTTGATAAAATGATATTCCATTCATGTTCTACTGTTAATTACATTGCTTTCATTTATATAGTAACTAATTTAAAAAATCAAAAAACCATTTTTTTTTAAAAAAAAAGGTTTATTCATCGCTAAAAAGAAGATATAGTTTAATACATAATTAATTATATACAAATTAAATACACATAAATTTTCTCTACTTGAATTACCATCCTAATTGTTACGTTTAATGATTATTTATGAATGCAAAAGATGTAAAGTGATGAAAAAAGTAGCATGCAAAATTCAATCCACAAACTTATAATAATCCTTAATTTTTACAGCCTCTAATTAATTTATGAAGGTTTAAGTGTTAGGTTACAATAATTTTTTTTCTCTATTATTATAGGAAAGGAACCTAGCCAAGACATACATAATGGGATAGAAGCTATATCTACTTAAGAATAGACTAATAACATAATGGACTAAGAATATATGAATGAATCACTTTAATATTTTTGGAAGGGTTTCCAATATACCCGAAACGCCAATCTTTATGTGTTTTTAATCGTTGATCTTAATTGGTTTTAATTATAAAATGTATATAATTAAAATCTACGATTAATAATAGAGGGTGTTCCAAGTATATTAGAAACGTTTCCAATACTTTAATAGCTTCTTTTTTTTTTATGGGAGAAACTTAATTATATATTTACTTTTAATTTATTTTAATAATTTATTGAGAAATTAGGGGGAAAATATATAATCAGTGTCACAAACATAGAGGCTAGGATTATATTTGTTTGTGTAATTCTCTCCTATAAATTATCAAAGATGGATCCGATTTGGAGAGTGACAAAGTGAAAAGACAAGGGAAAAAAGAGTGAGAAGATAGATGAGATTATTAATTTGAAACTGATAATTATTAAGACGAGGTGGCACAAATTAAAGAGAAAAGAAAATGCCTGGAAAGGTTGCTACCATTTGTGTCACACTCAAATGCAAGATGCCTTTATGCATGGCATCTAATTTCTTTAGTTTTTGTTTGAGTGTTGAAATGACAAACCACAAAACCTAGAAATTAATTAAAACCTACTTTCTAAGCATCTAATCTAATTAGCTACTGTTACAAAAGAGTGCTGTAGTTAGATAAGCAGTTTCTTAGTAAAACTTCTAACTAATTATTCACTGGTTGTTGAAGTTCTCACAACTTACTAGTTTTTTTTTTTTTTCTTTCATTTCTCCTTTGATTTTAGTATTTTGTATTTGATTTTGGAAAGTTATTCATTATAAACATGAAAATTTATCTTACAATATAGATTTTATCTCTTATATCCTATAAAAAATTAAAGTAAAATATATACATGAATTCTCACATCTAATAAAACTTATATATTTATCATTTATATTAATTTATATTAGTACTAGATAATCTCTTTGATTTTTTTATCTTATTTTCCGAGAATATTCAAGAATGATAAGTTATTATATATTTTTTTATCATAAAATAGATATCCTAATTCCTAAATAAGAAATATAATAAATTAACAACCAATAATATAAACGTTTTTGTACAATTATTTTTTTTGACAATAATAAAGGAATAAATTCTATAATCTATACAAATTATATCCTCCAATTTTTTCTTCTACTTTTTTTTTTCTTCTTCTTCAAAAACTAAAAATCCTTTTTAATAGTAATGTATAACAACTTTTGAAAATTTTGAATTTTTCAAAACAAAGAAAAAAAAAGTTCTGAAATGATTGAAATATGATCTGTGTTCAACAATGAAAAGACATATGAAGTAGTAGTGGAACATTATTCGTGGTACCACAATATATATTCCCCATTACCCCTACTCATTTTCCATGCACCAGAAATTAAGAAACAGGAGTTAGAGAGAGTAGTTTGCAATTGAGAACATCAAAAACATTATCATCATTATTATTGAAGTTTAAAAAAAAATGATGAACCAAAATCAAGCAATGATGAGAAAAACAAGAACGTTCCAATTGCAAAAAGCTCCCTCCAATATCCAAAACCAAAAAATCATTATGACATCTCCTAATAATGTTGTTGACCAATATTCCAATTTTACCCCGAAGAAATTGCCGTCGCGGCCGCTGCCACCACCGGTGAAATTTCCAACATCACCTGACCAAATATTTGGGGAAGAAATCATACACTTCAGCCATCCACAGCATAGCTTGACAATGGTGAACATAGCTGACATGTTTGTGTGTGTGGGGTGTAAAGAATATGGTTGTGGAAAGAGATTTGTTTGCCAAGAATGTGAGTTTCAGCTTCATGATTTCTGTGCCTTTGCTCCTCCTGCTCTTAAGGCACATCCCTTGCATTCACAGCATCCAATGTTGTTCCATTCCAAACCAGGTTAGTTATTAGTTATTACTCTCTTTTTTATTACATCACCTTCATAATATTATTTGAATTCAAAACTTGATAATCATGTTGTATTTGAAATCAAAACTTGCTAATATTATTTGTATACAAATATGATTTTTCTTTGTGTAATACTAATACTATAACTCTTATTCGTGATTTTTAAAAAAAAAATTATTTTAAATAGCAATTCCTATTTCCTTTATAATTATAGGCTTTTTGCCCTTTTTCTTTTCTTTTCTTCTATTTCTTTTTTCTAATAACTTAATATTCTGGACTTTTTGAACCTATGCATAGCAATTTATAAGAATATATAATATAGAATGACTATATAATTAATGATTTTTATAATTTATTAATTTCATTAAAAAATATAATTTTACTTTATTCACGTTTATAAATAAATTTTATAAAGAATATAATCAACCTTAATAATTTAAACTTAATATAGTAAAACAATGAATAATTAAAAGTACAAAATTATTATTGATTTTTTTGTGTTCACATGAAGTTTAATTATTCTATGATAAAAATTTTGATTATTTTTTTGTAGTTAATTACTTTGTCACAAAAATATCTGTGAAATGTGTATAAATATATACAAGTATTCAGTGATTAATCAAAGTTAGTAACCAAGGAAGGTAGTACATATACAATATAGCCTATTAAAATCTAAATTTTACGTGGAACTGAAAAAAAAAAGTAAATACGAAAAATATAAAATCGTAAATAAGATTTAACTCATAAAATCGTCTGACTTAATATAAATTTTATAAAATTGGTTAATTTATTTAAAATCGAAATTCTAGAAAACCTAAAGCATATATATTTGATGAATTTCAGCTAAAAGTGGGAAGGTTAAATCCAAATGTGATGTTTGTGGAAAACCCACCAAAGGCTTTGCTTTCATATGCAATGCATGTGGCTATCAAATGCATCCATGTTGTGCCATGCTCAACACTGAAATTGACTACCCATCTCATCCACACACCCTCAAGATCCTCCCGGCCACGGCCACCACCTCGGCCGCAGACTCGGCCGGCTTCATCTGTGGGGAGTGTAAGAAGAAGAGGCCAGGGAGGGTGTACAGGTGCACTAATCCTCAATGTGAGTACTACATCCATGCTTGGTGTGCTAAGAGCAAGGTTAATGGGCTCAAGGCCCATGATATAAAGCCCCCTGAGAAGCCCAGCAGGATTGCCGCTGCTGCAAAGGTTGCTTCACAAGTTGTTATTGAATTCATTGGTGGGTTGGTTGAAGGCATTGGAGAAGGTGTTGGAGAAGTTCTTGTTCAAAACATTGTCAAAGGAAGTGTCAATGATCATCCTAATAACACTACCAATACCACTAATAGTGCTAATACCACAAGACCTAGGCCTCACTAATTTTAATTATTATTATTATATTTGATTAAATTATATTCATTTTCCTTAAAGTATATCGTATTATAAGAAGATTTTAGGTATAACTGAGAATTCAAGTGTTTTTGTGCTTTAATTTCTAAAAATACCGAAACACCTGATTTCTCTTGGTTATATCTAAAACAGTTCCATATTTATATACGACACTCTGGATTATAAAATTTGGGATTCATCCCTTATCTCTTAAGAAAACAAGTCAAAGAAATGCATGACAAAAAATATTATGATCATATATATACTTAATATCACCTAGTTTTGGAAAATTCTCAATATGATCCACCCTATATATAATATATTATATTATTGTGTGGTGAATTGCTGTTAGTGGTAATATGCTCAAGCAAGGCTATCCATTGAATTAATTATCACAAATTGTTCCATGATTGTGTATGTAGGGAACGAAAAGGAATTGTATATCATTAATTTGTGCAAGTATTTATATATCTTTGCTTTTTTCTTGTGTGTATATTTTCTAAGGGTTGGGAAAGGGATCTGAAAAAGGTGGCAAGGAATTGTTCTCATGGTGTAATTTTTTGTTACTATTATTTATATTCTTATTTTTGTGCTGAAGTGTTTGTTAGTATATTGTTGTACAAGTTTTTATTATGAATATTGTAAGTTTTGTCAACCTTTTCTTTCTTTTTTTCTTTATTTCAATAATTAAATAATGAAAAATGCTGAATCAATATTTTTAGTGAAGAAATAAAAAAAAAAAAACAACTAATATTAGTTTAAATGCAAGACAAATAAAAAAATGTTGTCCATGTAACATTTTTTATTAGATAAGTTTTAAAAGAGATAAGTCAGAGATAACTACTTTAAAATAAAAAAAAAATATGTGCTACACCTAAAATGCAAAGAATACTATTTTTTTTTTTTTAAAAGGCCAAAACAAAATATTGCTACTCCGAACCTCATCAGTCTAAATACTTATTAAAAAAATTCTTATATAAAATATTAAGATTTCCTTTTTTTACTATCTTTGGGTCCAAATTGTTTGAACTTATACATCTACATGGAGTAAGGATGTTGCTGGTCGTATGATTTAGATCAATCTTGACTAAAAAATGGATCCACTCATATAATTCGAACACTAATTTTACTCGTGGTTTGATTTAGATTTAACGATTTTTTATAAACAATTTGTTCTGATTCAATGGGAAGCAGTTTGAATTGCATTGGATCTAAGAAGGTATATGAAATAGAATTGAAATTGAATAAGTGATATTAAGAATTTCTACTTAATTTGAGATAGAAATGTGAGATAATTAAATGAAAAGAGAATGATCAAGAACACTAAATTTTTAATTTTTTTTTAATAACACACTCTTTTAATAAACACCCATTTTATACCCGTATAAAAATACTATTATTATTAATTAATTATATATTTTAGTACTAAAAATAAACCAAATGCAATTAAATCTCATTATGTAATCTTGGCCTATGAGTGCTGATGGATCAAATGGAAAACATTTAACATGATCTCATCATTGCTGGATTTGTAATTGGGCCAACCTTTCGGTCCACAAAAGAATTACCAATACTCTAATAGGAGTAAAAGTCCAAAAAAAATAACCTGTTTCTGGCAAAAAATAAAAAACACAAACCTGTTGACAAGGAAAAAGAACCAACCTGTTGACCAAAAATATCTAGAATAATATAAAGGAAAAAGGATATTTATACCCTGACTTTTTAAAAATTGTATAAATTCATTCATGATTTTGTGAAATATTTAATAATTCCTGACTTTCGAAAAAATAGAACAATTATATCCCTCTATTAGTTTGACTCCGCTAAAAGAAACGAAGATTGCTTATGTAGCTACTAAAAAAAATATTTGCGATTCTTATTTTCCATTACGGGAATAATTTTGTAAGGAATTCTATTGAAAATTTTTGTTTTTTTTAGCCGATTCAAACTAACAAAAAGACATAATTGTACTGTTTTTTCGAAGGTCATGAGTTATTAAGTATTTCACAAAAATTAAGGATAAATTTGTACAATTTTTAAAATGTCAGGGACATAAATATCTTTTTTCCTAATACAAATTTTGGGATCAATGAAAAATAAAAAGGTAACACAATTAACAATTTTTTGCTTATGTATATTCATACAATAATACAAAATTTGGAATCAAATGGAAAATAAAGAGAAGTAGTGTAATACAATTTTATCCATATTATCAGGCTTATAATTCCTAGGCTTAGGTTCACTATTATCAATAGTTTATGATGTATTATACCAGGTTTTATGATTTTTTTTTCTTCTTCTAAAGTATGTTCAATAGAATAGAATAATTGATAATTGATTTCTTCCCATCCTGTATACTCATTTAAGGATGTATATCCTAACCAATAATTTTAAAATGAACAGCGCTACGAAACTAACGTTAGGGAGCCGGGAGTCAATAATTAAGTTATCATCTAAAATTTATACAAGTTATCATTTGTAATTATGCATTATCTTCCTATTGCTCATAATAGGTTCGCTCCCTAATTTTTTACTTTTAGAATTAATCCAAGAATATATAAGTGTGTTGCTAATATAACAATATTTGGGTAGACTCTTCTGTCTACCAAAAAAAAAGCTAAGTCATCATCATATGATAATATGATATGATATGGTTAACCTGTATATATATATGAATGATTACGTAAAAGATTTTACGTGCCAATACATTAAGATAAGATCAATCTCTTGAGATATTAATTTAATTAAAAAAGAAAAGAAAAAGAAGCTTAGTTTACGGCTGGATTTGTGTAGCCATATCCCATATGCACAGCTGTGATCTACAAAAATGTTAACTTTTGCCAGTTAGTTCCTCTCGTTTTAGAAAGGCATTTGGGATATTTCAAACCCAATTAGGTGCACAGCTTCCACGCGGAGAAATTATGGTATCTTAG
Source organism: Stylosanthes scabra (assembly GCA_036250425.1). NCBI lineage: Eukaryota > Viridiplantae > Streptophyta > Magnoliopsida > Fabales > Fabaceae > Stylosanthes > Stylosanthes scabra. The sequence continues at coordinate 31,394 of JASCZI010151395.1, forward strand.
ATAAGATATTTTGAAAGTAATACATACTCACTTAATTTTGTGTAAGGTTTTGAATCATGTGACTATTGTTTCTCGGAGGTTGTACCTTTTTTTATTTTATAAAATAATATAATTGCATTCATGTCAAATAGCACGAAAAATATAGAAAATTACAGTTTTATATATAAAAAAAAAATCATATATCTTAAACTATTGTCTAAGAGGAGGACAACCTTTGACTGCGAGAAGACTTTCATAATTGTACTTGTATTTAAGGCTTCATCCACTTATATTTCTCTCATAATTGCATGCCATCTTATCTTTTAAGCTTTTTCAGGTGGCAATGAAAGTGATGACTCATAATTTTAGAAATTTGTAAAGTGATTAGAAAAAAAACTTGGAGTGAAATACAAAAATACTTAATATAATATTATTGACAAAAATATTTATGAAAGAATAATTATACTCCAAAAATTTGATTAATTTGATATATTTAATTACTTAAAAGATATACTTTTGTCCATGATATAATTTTCATTCTTTTATAATTACTATTTTTGTTTGAATATTTAAATTTTTTGTAAATAATTATATAAGTAATATGGTCTTTCGTGATAATATGAATTCAATTAACAATTAGCAAATATATTTTTAAATTTTTTTTTCTCTATATTGATAAATCCAAACCCTTAATCAAATCATTTCACATACGGTAGTTTGTTATAGCCGCGTTTGATCATTATTAAGAATCCAAGTGTCAATTCGTAAGTTATAGAAAAAGGCATTATGATGTGGACATGGCCAAGTTGTAAGGTAAGGTAAAGTAAAGTGCTAAAAGGGATATATATTTATTATAATTTTAATAAATAATTTAATGTAAGAAATAAAATAAAATATTATTGGTGGTGTTATCTTCCACGCCTAGGATATGTATGTTATAAGGCTTGGCAATCAATGAATGTGGTCCAAATTGCCAATACATTGATGAAAACGAAAGCCATTCATCATTCATGTGCTTTCGATTTTCACACAAGAAATAATAATTCAACTTGACCACACTATTTCTATTTTGTATGCTATTACATGTACGTCGGTACATATTTATAGGAGTGGTATACATGTGTCTCTCATACTAAATTCCACAGCTAACTCAAGATTAGGTATCCATCTATTGATTAAAGTGAATAATAAACTTTGCACATATTCTTTATATAAACATTTAAAAATTATTTTCTAAATAACTAAAACCTATAGTGATTTTAATTGTAGCTATCACATACGACGTGTCTATTATTCATTTAATAACATACTAATATTAATTAATAGAATTATCTAATGTCAATTTGTTGGAATATGATGATAAGAGTGATAATAAAGTAGAGAGCAAAAGCAACAGCTAGAATTGTCAATGATGAATCATGTGTTGTAGTACCGTAGTCGTACTATATAATATCCAAGCAAATGAAATAGTGACCACTCGTTATTGGTTAAGAATCCTCAGCCATTGAGCATGATCTAATCTTAATTGGACATACAATAAAGAAAAAGGACCCTTCAGAAGAAAAAGTCAAAAAGACAATTAAAAAATCACATGGAAGTGAAGTGATAGCAGAAAAGAGAGGAAAGGAAACTGAAACCATGAATCTAATTAGATATAGTTAAAAAATAATTACACTAATGATAATAATAATAATAATAATAGAGATTGTCAGCAGAAACATCATAATTACACAGTATACAAATCCACTAATCATAATACCCTGTACTTGTGGCCTTAATGCTCTCATAAGTCATAGCTGCTTTGTTCTTGAGGTCATACACCACCTTCCAAATTGATCATGGAGTAAACAACCAAATTCATTCCGGAGTAGAATGATTTTGGACGCATAAATCTCTTAACAAGAAACCTCAAGCATGATCCTTAAAAAAACTATGTGGAATGATATAATTTGATTTCTAAGGGTAGTGTTGTGAGGTTTTTAACTCAAGAACATTGATAATCTTAATTCTGAAATTTCAGTAGGACCTTACCTCAAGTCAGAATCCGCAAACAAGGGACTAAGGCAGCTATACTTTCTTTCTCCTTGATCTTCCAAACAGCTCTGCATTGATCGACATCGAAATGTGAGGTGTTTAAGTTGGGCTCTCAACACAAAATGCCCGTTCCCAGGAAAAGCAGTTCTGCCTGGGACGAAAAACTCAACCATTGGGTTCTTTTGTTACCCCCAGTTGATGACTCTGATTCCGTTTACGCCAGACTTGTCTAGCAATAACACTTAAATGGTGCCATAATGCAACTTCTCCCAATTAAAGGGCGTATCCGAGCCAACCCAAGGGCGTCCTCGCAAGAACAGACACACACAGACACATACGGCGGCAATAGCTAGAATCGAATGAATAAAGGGTCGGTGGGGACCAAAGCCCCGTGAACCAGTAATTCTGCTAGTGTAGCGAATATCTGCAATTGCACACTTAGTACAGGAATTCTGACCTCTTTGAGTTCGGTCACTTTGCCTTTGCTTAAGCTCAACGTCCATTGATGATTGCTCTATCTCACTACTAATTGTTACTGAAACTTGACCTCTTCTTCTATCAGAGAGTTTCCGAGCAACCAGTGCATTATAAGAATGATTATTCCTCGTCATGGCATAGGCATGCGGAGTCTGCCCATTTGCATCTAGAAGAGAATCCCAGCTATTCAACCCAATCTACACCACCACAAGAAACACAGATTATTAAGCGCTTTATAAAAGGGAAATATACATGCATCCTTTTTTATGCTTGTTGAACATAATGCAAGAATGACTCCAATGTTTACTCAGAAATTTTAAGATTACAAGAAATAAAGACACCCAAATATGTTTGTGAAGAAAAGTGAGTTAAAATTAGCACTAAATGAGACGACGAAATACCATCATGATTGTTCTGTTCTCGCTTCTAAACAAATATAAAAGCTATCATGTATATTTTCCCTTCTATATTGCTTGGCAAACAATAACCAAAAGGGGAGTTCCTCTATAAACCTTATTACTAAAGTAAAGCGGGTAAATTTACCTCCTGTGGATCACTTGTCAAAGAGTCAATTACACCCTCAGATGAGGATGTGCATGCTGCCAAGTGCAATGGAGTAATACCATCAGGGCCCGCAAGATTTGGTGGAAATACATACTTCCTGGATGCATCATTTTTGCTAGGTACAGCATAATGAATGAGCAAATCAACAATGTTCACATACTTTCTTTTAACCGCTCTATTCAAGAGTTGGATTGCATTGAGCATCTCCAATGATGCCGTTGACAACCATTGGCCTTCCATGTGTTTTTGTACGAACATATCCAAGAGGGTTTTAACTAGCACACAGCAATTTCTTTCCACAGAAAACGTGAGTATGAATCTGAATCTGTCAAGTGAATAATCTGGAACCAAATCCGTATATGAGAACCTTTCTCTTTGGAACAGCCACCCAAGCTCATTCAGGAAATGCAGAGTCTCTTCCCTCGACCTTGGTCTTCCAAGATCATATTCATGGTCATCTGAAATGGCATCACTTGCATTTTCTTCCATGTCAAATTCAGATTCAAGTGGTCTCAATT
>JASCZI010151395.1:35045-49572 GCA_036250425.1 Stylosanthes scabra
AAACCATTTTCAACCTGTTCATAAATGAAGTTGCATTTATTAGGTACAAACTCTGCACGGGAAAGTTTCAAGAAAATATACAAATGTGTCTACAAGCATATAGAATTCTTTACCGTGATAGAAGCTTTTTAAAAAAAGGACTAAGAACTCTACCTCAATAAAACAGCGACCCAAAACACCAGGAGAAGCATCCTGAACTTCAAAACCACTCAATTTTATCTTATCGTAGGCCATACCATGACAAGCAGATTCAATAACTTCTACGGTTGTGTAACAGCCAGTACCTGTGCAATGAATCCTGCAAAATTTAGAACTATTAGTAGAATGGACCAGAAAGAGGTATAAAGCAGCACACAAATAAGATGAGGGGAAGTGCTACTGACTTGGTGCCAAGAGTTGACAGGTTTCTACCCTTCAACGAAAAAGAGGTTTCTTGTCCACTAACAATTGCCAAAGGGGACACAGATATCAATTCGGGAGACCTCCATGTTCTCCATGGCTTGCATAAGTGAATGTTTCCTGGATTTTCAATTCAAATGGATCCAATTCAGACTGATGAGAGAAAGAAGCCAAAAAAGCATATCTTGAGCTTGAGCATAAAAAAAATTTGTTCTAAGTGAAATAAATAACATAAGACCGCAGTCTGCAGTCATGGATCAGTAAAATCTTGGCAGTACTCACCATCTTTGTGTAATGCTAACTGATTGCCAGAATGAACCAGAAACCTTCCATTTCTCCAAAAATCAGAATTGTTTTGAATTAAAGAATGGACGCACTGCAGGAAGTTTTCTTCTAGCTGCAAAAAACACAATGCGCAGTTAGTCAGCAAGAAGAAACATAAACGCTATACATAAATGTGCATCACAGCAATTCACTTACTTGCTCCCAGGCAGCAGAGGACATTGAAGCATAAAGCGATAGTACCACACAGCCTGGCCTAATATAGCTCTCCATATCTGATGGACTATTAGAAAGCCAATTATAAATCTAGAAAGGAAAGAGGAAAGTTAGTAACAGTATCATGTTTTCCAAGCGCAACTTTTTACATTCAATAAGAATAACATCATAAGGACAAATGTCGGCACAATGTTTTACCTCTGTTCGCAGTGCTCCAGGTAAATGACTAGGATCTTTGTCAAATAGTTTGAACATTATTCTCCCAGTGCGATCCTGTAGTCATACAGCAACAATATCAAATCACTCACAAAATTGAATTACCTAAAGCTTGCCTTGACATAGGAAAGATAAAACAAAATACAATGTTTAAGAAAAGTATAAAAACAGGGATAAGGAAATCACAAAAACCTGAGCTTCTGAATTCAAACTTGGAGGTGAATGATCAGAACCAGAAGATGCATAGCCAGCTTGAAATGGAACACTTTGAAGTGAACTAGGCTGGACTCTGCTATTTGGCGCATTGAAGAGATTAAGAGATATATTATAACTTTGACTTTGACCAGCTTCTTTATTTCCATTTAGTTCTCTTCTACTAGTACTTGGAATGCCGTCGGCCTTGAGACCTCTAGCCACACCTTGCAAATCGAATTGCTTCTCCATAACAGGAGAAGACGATGGTGACCTCTCTTCCACAGGATTACTGCTGTCAGAAGAGAAATACTTTTGCGAAGATGTCAATTTCGGCGGGTGGCCAACTTCAGGAGAGGGACTAAAAAGTTGCAGTGGCAAATTAACTCGAACTTCTGGGAAGTCTGAATCTTCAACAGGAGATTGCGAACTGCCACTACTTCTTTCGTCTCCAATAGACATGAATTCTGGTGGATGTTGTCTCATCTGTAAACTTTCACCAACTTGGTCAGCACTAGCCCTAGACTTCTCGCTGTCACTACTCTGGCTACTTTTTTGAGAATTGGGAGCAGATGCCGATAAAGAGGTAGAAAGAACGCCAAGCAAGTCCTTAGTTAATGGCCCAGAATTGCTCTGGTTCACTTTGTCATGATGATATGATGAAGTTTGTACTTGACCTTTACCACCGACATTGAGCAGCTTTGCTGCAAGATCAGCTGGCAAAGGTATCCGATTAAGAATCTGAACGAGCTGATCTTTATCTGGAACTTGTGACGCATTCTTGTTTCTGTCCTCCAACTTACCTACACAGAATAATTATGGCAAACAAACTTATTTTTTCTTTCCTAAAATTTTCCTACACACATCATTATCATACAAACTTAGCCAGATTATTGGCTCGGATAAGCAACACAATACCATTTGGCTTCTGACCCTGTGAACTTGCTATGGCACTCAACAAGTTGAAGATTTCTGCATTTCCAGAAGGTGCACTCTCAGGCTGTGACGTGACATCTTCCGGTTGGGTCTTTCTTCTCCGGCGGTTGTGCCCAGCTAGTCTACGCCTGCAGCTTCGCTTCCCTTCATCAAACTCTGACAAAGGGTGAAACCTACAAAAGTCAAACAACACCAAATAATAGTTAAAAGGATTGAAATTTTTCAACTCTATTTCATGGCAAAACAATTAATCTGAAGTAAAAATCAACTCAAACATCCATCAATTTCGAAAACAATAGCATAACCAAAAAAAACTTCAAAAAGGTTAGTCATTTCAACTAAAGATTTGGTATTATTACATCAACACCCATCAATTTCAGAAACTAAGCTACTACAATTGTAAATTAATTAACAATTTATCACAAAATTAAGGCAATTGAATAACTCAAAAAGAATTGACTAGGGTTAAAATCAATTAACACCTGCTACACTGCTGGCAGAACCTTTGCATTTGATTACCAAGGAGGGCCTTAGAGGCTTTGCTATGAAGCTCACACACTTTATGCCTTCTGTGATAGTCTTTAGCGCTTGACAGATCTTCCTTGCAGTTATCCACCTGGCACATCGGATACGACGCCGTTCCGGTGGGTGAACCAGAACGCACCCTCTTGTTTGGCCGCGACACGCTCGGGTCAACGCCTCCGCTTCCGCTGCCACCAACACCAGTGCTACCGAGATTTAAACGCAGCGTTTCATCCTGAACTTGAACGACACCGTTTTGGTGCGGTACGGGGTTCCCGAGAAACCTAACACTGTCCCAGGTCCACGCGTTTGGATTCCAATTAGCGGTGGAGCTGGTGTTATCAACGTCATAGGATAGATCGCGCTTCTTGTTGGTCATGGAAGAAGGTATATCACAGAAGCGAGTTGCGAGTGTTTGGTGCATGAAGATCGGAGGAGCCACCTTCTCCATGGTTGAGAAGAAAACAAGAAGAGAAAAATCGAAAGGGTTTTTTTCTTTTTTTATTTTTTATTTTGGAATTGATTTTATTATTGAGTGTATAGAATTGAAGAAGAAGATGAAGTGAGGAGCATCGGTTAGGTGAATTTGGGAGGAGGAGAAGAAGAAGGGAAGAAAAGAGGAGTGAGATGCATTGATGAGTTGCTTTGCTTTGCTTTGCTTGGTGAGAGACACCCTGTTGGGGTTGGGTTGGGGGAGTGGCAGAAAGTGTAAATAAGAGGAAGAGTGAGGGGGGTAATTGGGATTATAGGTTGTTTAGGGGCCGACCATTGGGGCGCAGGAAGAATCCAAGGGGTTTCGGAGTCCCCACAAGTCACTCATTCCATTTCCGTACTACTACTGCGGCTGGTGAGTGGTGACTCTCATGCTTTACTATTTCCTACTACTATTTTCCTCACTGAATTTTCCAATATACTCAATTTCACTATTGGTTAGGGAAATTTCTTAAAATTATTATTATTATTATGTATATAATAATTGAAAAGTAGACCTCATCTATGGTTAATTTCACGTAGTAAAATGCTAAATTATATTTTAATTAAATATATTAAATTATCTAATTTTTTTAACAAATTAATTGTAGATAATTATTTTGAATTCACCTAATTAAAATATAATGAAAAATGAACTCTCTTTTAAGTGTTCATTATGAAAGATTGTTAATGGTGTAATAATTAGGAAAAATATAACTACCTAATATTTTTTAATTAATAAATTAGTTAATAAAAAATAAAATATTCATAATTATTGTTTATAAAATATTTATAAATATAATAAAAATAATAACATTCAAAATTTAAAGTAATTAACAATAAATTAATTTTGTATTAGTTAGCTAAGAATAAGTAGTATGGACAAAGGATAGTTATTTTCTAAAAGGGAAAAACTATGATGAAAGAAGCATATCCGTATGACATAATAACAGTACAAAACATCACATCTTAATTGTTATGTGTTATTAAATGAAAAAAAAAAAAAAGTTAAGTATTGTGAAAAAGAAGAAGTACGATATTTAGGATTAGGATGGGAATTGGGATGCCACGGGGGAATGCTTTTGCCGCATCCAACCAAACGTGTAATCTTCAACCATATATATATTCTCACTCCCTTGGCTAATTTCTTTTTTTTTTTTTCACTTTTTAATGGTGAGAAAAAATAGAAAATAAATATTTTTAAAAACTATTTTCTTAAATCGAACAGATTTAATTATTCTATCATCAAATAATCAAACAATAGATTTACTTACACACTGTTTTCTACCATACTTTCTGGAATTCATAATTATTTGACTAAACAAACTTGTATTAATTTCTTATATTACACAGAACCTAAACAAGAAAATTACATGAATTCGATAGTAATAATTGGGAACTTTTCTTAATGAAAATGATAAAAAAATAAATAAATAGTAAAATAATATTTCACCTTTTTCCTCAAGATAAAAGAAAATAATGCGTGATTCTCACATCAAAATACAACTAATCCCACATCCAAAAAACCAAACTTACATCTAAAATATTATCCTTCCTTTGAAGATACTATTTTAGCCTTTTTAGTTTATTTTATGCCTTCAAAAAATAAATAAAATTAAGGTGAGTATAATAAGTGTAAAATACTCAAAGCCTAGAAGGATACACCTAAGCCACCCTCCCAAAAGAAAACATAGGGTAGGGGCCGATGCATGCCGTACATAAGGTTTAAGGGCCTCACGTGTTCCATTTGAACAATGCTAATTGCTAATTGCTAATTGCTAATTGGAACACCACTCACTACTCACTAGGTGCATGAACATCTTTCATCTTTCAATATCTGAAAAAGATATTCGTGTTGTAGGACAAAAACTTTGGTCGGGTTATGTGGGGTGTGTAAAATGGAGTTATTAGCAATTGATATTTCATTGAATCATTGAAACAAAATCCTTATTTCATAAAATTTTCACTCTGGAATCACCAACGTTTGTTGGATAGAGCATAGACTATAGAATAATAATCACAGAGAGAATATAAATTAAATAACTTGATTAGACCTATGTTATTATACCTACATTATTATGAATTATATGAAAAATTATAGGTAACGAATATTTTTTTTAATCAATAAATAATAAATCAAATTTAAAAGAAGAATATTAAGATATTTAGAAAAAAATAGAATATGTAAAACTTAAAGAAATAAAATATTCAATTTAAATTATTGACTAATATTAGCTAATTTTTTATTCATTACCTAACATTACTTTATTTGAATGTTATATATATGGAGTGGATTCATTTATACTTAGATCGCTTTTGATGGTGGTTACATTGGGTCAAAAAAGCTGAAGAGGTAGGAATAAAGACGTTTTCCACGGTTAGCTGTGTAAAGTGGAAAGGGGAGGTTGTGAATTGTGTGATACGCACCCATCAGCTCCCTATTGTTACGTTGCTTATCACCCAATATGTTGAACAATGAACATACATATTTATTAGCTAAGTGGAACAATGAAGAAGGAGTGATACTTACATGTGATGTGATTAAGATATGATGAAAGGGTGTATGCATTTATGAAGACATGCGAATTATTAGTGTAATACAGGCTTGATAATGTGGAAGATTATTGAGAGATGATAGTGACTTGCGATATAAGTGAATTGAAATGAGAGTGCATGCCACATATTTTCTTTGTTATAGTATTATGGTGGTCAACTGTTGTCTATACCAAGACAAGATATCAATTGCTATGAACTATAATTTTATTTTAAAAAGGATGATTGATTGAGCTAATTAACATAGATAAATTACTAGACATACTATTTTAAAGATAAATAAGAAGGACCTCCTAACTTGTTTGAATAAATGCTTAGACAAGTGTTGGACGACGATATTTATAGATTTATTTATCTATTCATAATTAAGTGGTATGTATGTGTTTAGTTGGCACTTGAGTTTATATATCGCATAACAGTACTAAAATAGTTTTCATAACTGTAGCTGTCATCTATCAAGCATTAACACAGAGATTAGTTGGAATAACATGCCTTATTATTACTATCAAGAACTAAATAGTGATTTCAAGAGCACTTTAGAACTTCACTTGAATCATACATGTAACAATATTCAAATTATTACTTTAAGAAAAATTTCCAAATCCAAAATTAAGTCATGAATTTTGACCATAAATGTGTAGTGCACAGAGCAAAAAATAAAAAGAACAAGTAGTTCGTTTTGGTTTCAGATTCATTCATGCACTATGGCGATAAGCATAAAGAATTAACCAGACTAAATTCACCTACTACTGAACCACTAATAACCGGTTTTACTAGGGAACTAATTTTTTCTTTAACTAATAATCAGCTCACAAAATAGTGAATTTAGGAAAAAATAAAGAAGGAACTACAATTAATATAAAAGGCACAATCATAATAATTTATTACCATAACTGGTCACAGCAACAAAGCAATCAGCAATTAAATCACATCACCCCGCAAAGAAACAGATCTCGGTCTAAAGAAAATAACCAAAACTAACCGGAGTAAAAAATTTAAGGCCAAGAAAGAATTGCTCCTATACGTATGTATGTAAAATGTAGATGTAAATATGTTAATAAATATAAGGGTAACATCCCCGGCAAACACCTAGTAATAGCTAGTTTAAAAAAAAATGAAGCAGATTATATTTTGGAGCATACTCAATAAGCAGAGCCTTGGAGCCAAGATCTCAAAGAGCTGTTATTCCCCAAGAAAAACAAGGCAACAACAGCCAGAACAGCGATTACAGCCCACATCCATGGTTGAATTCGCCTCTTTCCCCGGTTGCGAAGAGGGAGCGGTATAGATTTTGCCTTGCTCTGCCTTGTATACTGTGATGGTTTCTGCGATCTTTTAGTTACCTCAACCGGTTTCTCACTCTGGTCAGATTCTTCTGTACTCCTTGTTACAGTTTCAGAGATAGGAGCAGGTTCTTGTTCTATGTTTTCTGCAGTTTCAGTTGATGCGGCTTTTCTTCTTTCCTTCTTCCTTAGTTTCTTCTCCCTTTCCTGCATCAGAAAGAATGCACAGTTATGAGTTATACAACAACCAATGTATGCTTTAGAGTTGAAAAACAACAGATAAATAGCCGAGAGGTGAAATCCAGCGAACTTTATTACCTTTTCTTTCTGCTCGGCTTCTTTTTGTGCCTTTAAGGCAGCCCTTTGTTGGGCTTTCTCAGCATTACGCTGTTTCCGAAACATTGCCTCCTTAGCTTTCTCAATTTCCTCTAGCCTCCGCTTCTCCTTTAACTTTGCTGCTTCCTCTTCCTTTCTTGCGATTTCAGCCTTTAAGATCTGCTCCTCTTCCTCCTTTGTCTGCACTGGTTCTTCAGGTATATCTTCAGGCTCATCTGCCCATCGAGGAGTTGCAGCCACTGACTTCTCCAAAGGAGTGGCTTTTGCAGCCTTTTTAGCTTTGGTTGTCTGACTTTTTTCAGTTTTTTGTTCCACTACCTTTGGAGTGGATTCAGCCTTTTTATTAACAGATTCTGCTGGTGTTGGTTTCTTTTCTTGTTCCGGAGTTGACTGCAAGACTGAGGAATTATTTTTAGAAACTCTTTCGATTGAGAAACTGGGAATTACTGGTGGCTCTTCATCGGGACCCAGTGATCGGCCATCCAGGGTTTGCAGTCTCCTTAGTGTACTCCTGGCGTTGCACCGGACATAGTCCCTTCTGAACTCATCATTTTTGTTCCACAGCTCCATCATTCGCTCAACCTAAATTGCTTATTGGTAAGTGCTTAATTCATGTTTATTGGCTAATAGTAATAGATTGCAAGAAAGAACAGACAATATGTCTGTTGTTCACTTGTTCTAAGGGTGAAAAGATTACCTGATCCACACAGAAGCATTGCAGCTCCTCTTTCTTCCCTTCTGCGGCTAGGTCCTGCCCTTTCTTTGAAGCACTTTTATATTCCCAAAAGTATTTGCTCTGCAGAACAGATGAAAAACATTACACTCATCCGACGGTTACAAGGGGAAAAAAAAAAAGAAAGAAAAAATTATATCCTGTACACAACTATAACGAGTACTACTTTAGAAACTTTAAAATGAAAAAAGAAATAAAAGTTTATTTGATAATACACAAATCTATAAATGTTCGTCTCCAGACACCATACTCAGTACAGTGGGTTCCCATGATTAATATATTAATCTTTTAAACAAGTGAAATTATTGCCAAAGCATAGCACAAATTTTTAATACAAAAACGTGTGTGAAAATTTATGAACAAATCGAATGGCAAACAACCAAGGATGATATTATTTGTATGCTAGAATAGAAAAGCAGAGAGGATCATAGTAGATATTCTACTAGAGTAGTAAAGTTTAATCCACTGAATATATTTTTATTGGTTCACTGTTATTAGCCATTAGTGTATTTTTAGTGCTCAATTCAAACTCATACAGAACTACTCCAAAATGAGACAGTATAAAATGGAACTTTTGTCTATCCTACTCTTCAAAAGCAGGTCCCAAATTTCAACAATGAAAACAGAAGTATCCATGAATCAACTTTCTCTAGTCTTACCAACACATGCCTTTTATAAAATTGTTATTCAAAGCATACAATAAGAAAAAGGAAGAACCTACCTTCATATGGAATTGTTTCTTCAAATTCTGTAATTTTGCGTATGCTTCTTGGCGAACATCATCAGCAGAATTAAACTGAGCTGATATCTCATTCCATATGTTGCTTTCATCTTCAGATTTCTTCTTTGCAGCTTTGGTTGCTGCCTCTGCCTTCTGAACATTACTTCTAAGCAATTCCATTTCCTTCTTCAAAAGCTGTAATTTCTGTAAACAATAAAAATAATGATATCATTTCATAGACTAAAGAATAAGGTAGTCAATTCATGAAATGTAATAGCAGTCTGAGTATATTACCTTTGAGTTCTCTTCAATACTGTCCTTCTCGTCTAGAGATTTCTGCGATTGATCCTGCTTTGCCATACTGGAAGACAGCTCCTCACGATTCTGCTTCAATTGTTTGATCTGACGGATCAATTGCTTTTCTTCTTTCAGAGGGAGTGTCTCATGCTCAATCATGTGTTCCATGTTTCTTATCTGCCAATAAGTTTAAACATCAGAAAATTATACATAAGACTGGAAAAAGACTCATGTTCTTATAAATATTTCCTTAAGAAAATTGGTAGCATACCTTGCCATCTATATCCCCAACAGAAATTGCATTGTTTAATCTGTTCATTGTGGCTTGAATCAAATCCATTTCCTGACGTTTGGATTTGAGCAAGTCCCGGGCAGCTCTCTCTGCTGTCATCGCAGCTCTAAATTCTTGATTGTACTCCTTACATATGGCCTGATCATATCATTTCACATCATCATTCAAAAGTTGTAAAACATCAAACATTGGCCTAAAAAATTGAAAGGTTTTCTTTGTTCCTATTAATATCAAATAACATAAATTTGCTGTCCTAGTGACTGACCCTTTTAGTCTGGCTCTCAGATCGAATTCCGTCCCGAATCCTAGTCTTCTCTTCCACTTGGTGGAGAGCAATCTTTATCTGTTCTTTTATATTTTCATCATCATCATATCTTGGTATCCTGATCAAATAATAAAATGGCCTTTTCACTACCTCTGATCCCATATTTTGTACATCCAATGCATCAGTACTAGATCCTTCTGATCCCATATTTTGAACATCAACAGCATCAGTACCAGATCCTTCTTCAGTTGGTTTTGTCTCTTCATCTCCAACGCTGCCAGCTTCACGCTCAACACAAAGTACACCTTCGGCTGAAGGCTTGGCTTCACTCTCCACGACAATCTTTGAAGGCTCGGCTTCACTCTCCACGACAATCTTTGAAGGCTCAGCTTCACTCACAACTGCAACGTTTGAAGGCTTAGCTTCACTCTCAATTGTAATGTTTGAAGGCTCAGCTTCACTCTCAACTGCGTCATTTGAAAGATCGGCTTCACTCTCAACTGCCATCTTTATAGGCTCCGCTTCACCCTCAGCAACAACCTTCGTAGGCTCAGCTTCACTCTCAGAAGCAACCTTTGTAGGCTCAGCTTCACTCTCAGCAGAAACCTTTGTAGGCTCAGCTTCACTCTCAACTGCAGTGTTTGAAGGCTCAGGTTCACCATCAACTGAAATGTTTGAAGGCTCACCTTCATGCTCGACAAAAGTGGTCAATGGTTCAGGTTCAATCTGCAGTGAAACGTTTGAAGGTTGAGGTTCACTCTCAACTGCAATATTTGAAGGTTCGGCTTCTCTCTCGACAAGGTTTGAAGGCTCGGGTTCACCATCAACTGAAATTTTTGAAGGCTCACCTTCATGCTCGACAAAAGTGGTCAATGGTTCAGGTTCACTCTGCAGTGAAACGTTTGAAGGTTGAGGTTCACTCTCAACTGCAATATTTGAAGGTTCAGCTTCTCTCTCAACAAGGTTTGAATGCTCAGCATCACTCTCCACTGCAATCTTTGAAGGTTCAGTTTCACTCTCCACCACTTTGCCATTCACCTCAGGCACAACACTACAATATCCAGATATATCTGAATTGTTCAAGGCCGAGGAGTCTTCTATTTTGTGAACCAGTTCTTCTCCCGATTCCTCCACAGGATTCTCCAATTTGCAGCCAGACTCACCTTCAACATGAACCCCATTGCTTAATTCCTGCTCAGCTGAACCATTTTGAACATCACCTCCAGCAACACTCTTATCCACATGATTTGAATCAGTTTCAGTCTCAGCCTCCGACTTCTCCGCACCTAAACTGATGTGAGCATCTTCACCAGCACATTCCTTCACATCTACAGAAACAGGCACTCCATCAAAGCCAACAGGAATCTCATCCTTATCAGTTTCTGCAGAGCCATTTTGATCATCTCCATTAACCACATTCTTGAATTCATGATCTGTTACTTCCTGAGCAACCACCTTCTCATCTGAAACAGGAACAGAGGCAGATTCAATTGTTCCTTCCAACCCGCTTCCTCCACCTTTCTCAATTCCACCACCTGAATCAACAGCCTCCAGCTGCGCCTTCTGCACTGATTTGTTTTCACCATCTTCATCAGCACACTCATTGACATCCGTAGTAACTAAAACTTCCTTATTCACCGCACAGTTTTCAACAGCCACACTTTCCAATTCGCTGTGACTACCATTGTTTCCATCAGTACGATCTACTTCTACAACGGTCACAGGCTCCTTCTTCTCATTGCCGTGAATCTCACCGTTTTGGTGAATTCCATTCGTGTCAGCACCGTCTACTTCATCAACGCCATCACGAATCTCGCTCTCGCTCTCCGCACCGTTTTGAACACCTAATTCATGATCGCAATTTATTTTCGCATCATTTACCTCCTTCGTGTTGTCTTCCAAAACGACAACAGATCCCTCGTCATTTTGACCACCACAACCGACAAGAATCGTTCCATTACTAATTTCCTTTTTCTCTTCGAAATCATTCTCCTCCTTCGCATTAACCGCTTCTTCGCACTCGCATTCAGCTACAGCAGAAGCCTCAGAAACCGCCACATCAGACTCACCGAGAGCCTTTCCTTCTACCACGACGGCGAGATCCGAAGCACCGGAATCAGCGCCGCCATTCCCGGAGACGACCGTGCCGTCTCCGTCGCCGGCAATCGCGCCACCACCGACACTACCGTTCTCGTGAGCAGCACCGCCATTGCAGTACTTAGCCTTGATTTTGTGCTGATCACCGTCGCTGGAATCGGAGATTTCGCCGCCGCGCACGTTCACCACCTCCTCCTCCGTCATTGTGTTGCTGCACAATAAAATAAAAACGGATTTAGAAACAATGACATCAAAATTCAAACGTAACAAGGATCCAAATTACGAAAAATAGCGTTACAGCAACGGATCAATGGAAACGGAATCGAGATCAAACGCAATATGAAGGTGAGATTCACTTACGGAATTCAGAGGAATGCGGATCAGGCGTCGGTGCGAAACAAACAGATCGAGAGTCAGATCAGTGATGTGAGAGAGAGAGAGAGAGAGAGAGAGAGAGAGAGAGAGAGAGAGAAATACGTGGGAAGGAGAGAGATGCAGATGCAGATGCAGATGCAGGTTGCAGGAGTGGGAATTTAATAGCCGACAGAAAAGTGTTAAGTGGAGAAGGAGATTATGGGTGGGGGTATTTTTAATTTTGTTTTTACGTTAATTTAATCATTTAATCGTATATCATTTAGCTCAAACTTTGAGATAAGATCGGAAATTATTTTAAATTATTGTATTTTTGCCAACAAACGCTAAAAATAGCACTCCATGTAGTCCGAGAGAAAGTTTTTATTAAAAAAAAATGTATGCATTTAAAAAGTTAAATTTTGTACCAAAAATTATTTAGATTTATAATTTTAGTTAGTTAATTTATATTTAGATTTATAATTTAAAATTAATAGTTTATGATTTAAGGTTTGAAATTTAATATTGGAAAAACTTGGTTAGATAATTTTATTATTTTTTATTTACTTTCATAACTATTTTTTTTTTAATTCGTTCTCATCAAATTCCAAACTATTTTAGTTAAAAATTTAAATGGCATTTGGGTTATTATTGGAGATTCGTTAACAATGATCTAAACTATGAGCTAGATCACTACTTGCATCCGGTGTACTAATTTACTTGTCTTTATTGTTCTCGTATACCATTTTTAATTAAATGATTAACTTATGTTGATAGCGACAATTAGTATTATTTTATGTCTATAGATCTAATATCCTTTTATTGTTTTTTAAAGCAAAACATAGTGATATATAACTTCTTAAAATATAGTTTGAACAATTTTTTGTGTGTTAAAGATAGGAAATAGATCTCCTATAACATAGAATTGAGAAATTAAAGAAAAATTAAAAAAGATTAAAAAAAATAATTATTTTATTAATATTATATATGATTGATTACATATTTTTTTTATTATTTATATTAAATTAATAATTTTTTAGACTATTCTTAAAATTTACTCTAAATTAATATTAAGTTCATATCTATACACATATTAGACTATCGGTCAATAATTTAAATAATTAACTTTTAGTAATTGAAATTTAAGTTTCGTTAACTTTAACTTTTTTTTTTTAATAAAAACTTTAACTTAATTTAATAATACTAATTTCAATAGAGGAGGATAATAAAAAATTAGAATTAATCTACATATATTATTGTATATTTTTATATATTTTTTATTTTTTATTTGAATTTTTGTATTGAGATGTATTATTTTTATGTTATACGTAATTATTTTTATGTTATAGTATATTATATTCACGTGTTTTGTGAATTTTCTATAATGATATTTACATTTTCATATTATAAATAAAATGTATGAAGATATATAATAATATCTATAATATTATCCAAAAGGTTATTCAGCAGATCTATTTGAATATGAGTAAATAAATTTGGATCTGATGC
Organism: Stylosanthes scabra; assembly: GCA_036250425.1. NCBI lineage: Eukaryota > Viridiplantae > Streptophyta > Magnoliopsida > Fabales > Fabaceae > Stylosanthes > Stylosanthes scabra. The sequence goes on from JASCZI010151395.1 coordinate 48,717, forward strand.
ATAATATTCAATTTGAACTCTATGAATATTTATCTGGTCCAAAATGTTGTTAGTTCGGATCAATTTGTATATACATAAAATGAAATATCAAATTTTAAAATTGTATCCTTATTTTTAATTCACAGATTTTATTAAATAATAAAAAGTTACAAATAAATGAAAATATAATATTTTTGCACACTTATGTAATTTTATTATAGAGTAAAATATATTTTTTATCTTTAATATTTTCTTAAAAAAATAAATGTCTAACCAAAATAGATTTTGAACATGCCTAAAACAAGGACTTCTTCCATTTACACCAAATTTGAATTGGCAAAAGCCGCTTGTGCTAATTTACAAGCTACTTTATTTCCATCTCTACTAACATGATTAAACAAAAATTGATCTAAATTCTTAGCCACTTTTAAGCCATCAATCTCTACTATTATCTCCATAAAACATCTGTCTTTCGCTAAATTCATTCTCAAATAAGCTGCTAAAGTTTCTGGCTTTCTGCTTCATGAGCCTCTCAAGGGGATAGAGGATGGTTCATGCGGCTGATACAAGGATTTGGCTTAAATTGTCCCTGACCACAGTCAAATTTACATTATTTGCAAATTTTTCGTTTTGTTGCAATACAATTATGATACTTGTTACGGACCAGCCTCCAAGGCCCAAAACCATCAAAGAATAAGGCCATAAGAGTGGCCCACAAGTAAAGATAAATCATCTAAGATAAGGAAAGATTAGATACAATCTTAACAGATTCCAAAAAAGATCTCAACAACCAACAACTATATAAATAGGGGGCATCACCCCCTCAAGGTACACACTCTCTTAACCTACCTCACTCTAATAGATCTAGAATTCCCCA
>JASCZI010151396.1:10273-31950 GCA_036250425.1 Stylosanthes scabra
AAATTTTTTATAGCGAGGATAACACTCTCTTTTTATTTAAAAATAAGATAAAATTGTTGAGAGAAATTAAATTAGATTTTTCGTAAGAAGTAGTTATCCTCATGCTTGAATTGTGACAATCGTGATATTAAAATTTTTAATATGGTTGCAGTTAAATTTATGTGAAGTTGGTATTTTAAAATTGTTAGATAATAATTTAGTTAGACATATTAAATTATATAATAATTATTAATAATAACTTCGGGTAAAATTGAGAGAATTTATCTTTTATTATAATATACATGAAGAAAAGAAAGTAAATATGAGACTGAGAAATCGTAAAGTGAATTGGGACGAAGAAATTTGTTTGAGATTGATTTTTGTGTTTATGAATATATGGGAAAACAAAACGAGAGGACGAAGATTGAGATAGAATTTTACAAAAATTCCTGTTCATATGAGATTTTGAAGATAAGACTTGACTTATGCAAAAATTATTTGTGTACGTATAATATTACCCGTTGAGTTGTATAGGCGCGATTTTTGTTGTGTCAATCAGTGACTAATAATAGACACACAAAAAAAATAATAATAATCAGTGACTAATAAGCCAATTTGTTTAGACTTGGTAAAAAAAAATTGTAACTATAGAATCATAGTAAAACTTTCCATATGTATGAAGAGAAAAATATAAAGAAAATTGATTTAGAGATCAAACTTATTTTTTTAATTATTTTTCTAACCTTTAGAAAAAGAAAGTTTTACACATTTTATTTTTTATATTTTTATTAATAGCTTGTTAGAGAAAACTTCAACCCCGGTCAATAATAGTTTTCTTAATGCAAGTACTCTTAAGCTAAGAAATCTCAAGTAAAATATTAATAAAAACACATGTGTATATATGTCCTATAAAATTGTCTGAACAATTCTTAATGCACAAGGATGTAGTTTTCTTTATTATTCTTTTATCAGATTAATTTTTTTAATTATAATTTAATTACATAATATCAAAATTTTTATAACATAAAAATTTAAAATTCAATTATTATTATTCAAGAAAAAAATCATAATAAGACAAGAAAATAACTATGCAACTTTCTTGCAAGAACACAAAAAATGCTATTGTGTTAGGGTTAATTATTATGCATGTTAAATATTTAATTTTATACATTTTCTCCTATCCTACTTAAAATTCATTGAAGGAGTGATTTTAAATGCTTTATGTATTTTTTTCTCACAATACTCCCAATCCGACAAACTAATCATTGATCCATTGCGCACAATAATTTTAGTTATTACTTACTAAATAGATTATTATATAACTTGACTAATTTAAATTAAGGGTAAAGAATTATTTATATACCTAACTGATCCGGCCTGCTATAGCTCGGCCCGCTATAGCTCACCAAAAAAAAAATTCTATAATTCGGCCCAATCAAAGTAAGCCCAGGACAAACTCCGCGGCGCCGCCAAGTTTACCAAAAGAGCTCATCATAAGACCTAATTCGCCTGGAATAAATCACGTGCTCAATACAACTGATAGGATTGACTCACAACAAACTCATCCGAACTTATCCACACAAACCCTTGATCACCTCAAAGTTCGGAATGTACTGAGTCAGCCCTAACAATCGAATTACGGCTCTAGCCGATCTTTTCCATCCTCTATAAATAAGACTAGCTCATGCTAGCAAAGGTATGTTCTCTTCTCCATCTCCTCACTTAAACTCATAAGTGTTCTCCCTTTCTGACTTGAGCGTCGGAGTGGCCTTGCAAGTCCACCTCCCGCCGTTCCTTGAAGAATTGAAGTACATCTCTTGCGTTCGTGTGGAACCCAAGCTATATCTCTCCCGGCCGAGCACATCCTCTCCTTCGAAGGAGCTCACCAGCTCATCCCTGAGTTGACCTAGCTATAACTCATCCCCACTTCCACACCAGAACAATTGGCGCCCACCGTGGGGCTGATCTTTATTGATTGCCCACTTTTCCTCATAACAACTTATCTTAACATCTATTACTCTTCCCTCCGTGTTTCCCTTCATTTTGCAGATTTTGAAATATGCCTGACAACGAAAATCCGCCGACCATTCAGGAGCTATTCGCCCTGATCACAAAACTGCAGGCTGATAATGAAAACATGAAGGAAGAACTCAAACAACTTCGCGAAGAACGCAGTGACGATCACGTCAATGATGACGACGCCCTTGACGGGGCTGGCAAGAAAGACGATCACAATGCTGATCACAATGATGATGATCACGCTAATGGAACAGCCAAAAGGCGTAACAAACCTCTGTCAAAAGAGATCATGGCTTTCCAAATGCCAGTGAACTTCACTTTGCCGACAACATTGAAGGCCTACGATGGGATCGGAGACCCAAATGTGCACGTCACCAAATTTGAGAATATGATGCTTTTAAACGGTGCCTCTGACCCTATACTATGTCGTTCTTTTCCTAGCTTTTTAGATGGTGCTGCACTTCTTTGGTTCTCTTCTTTGCCTACAGGTTCTGTATCTTCTTTCCAAGAGCTTGCCGATCAATTCACCAACCACGTTGCAGCTTCTGCTATCTACAAACACGACTCCGACTACCTCAGCACCATCAAACAGGGTCAGCACGAAATTCTTCGCGATTATATGACTAGATTCACAAAGACTGCCATGGAGATCCCAGACCTCAACGCGGATGTCCACCTCCATGCTCTTAAGAGTGGCCTCAGACCTGGAAAGTTCCAGGAATCTATCGTAGTCAGCAAACCGAAGACATTGGCAGAATTCAGAGAGAAAGCCCAAGGACAAATGGAAATAGAAGAGCTCCGGCAGGCTCGACGAACAGATAAAGTAGACTTCAACAAACCAGATAACAAGCAAAGCAAAGCAAACAACAACGGTAACCGAGATAATCGCAAATCGTTTCAACTAACACCTAAATTTGAAAATTATACACAGTTCAATACAAACAAAGAGGAAATCATAAAGGAAATCCTCAATTCAAAGCTGATCAAACCGCCAAGCAAAGCTAGAACTTATAGAGATCAGAAACACGTTGACAAGTCAAAATAGTGTACCTTCCACCAAAAGTATGACCACAATACAGAAGACTGCATCATCGCAAATGACCTCTTGGAAAAATTAGCTCGACAAGGCCACTTGGATAAATACATCAGTGGACATATGAACAAGACCTCTACAAGCAACTCCCCAAACAACAATCCTAAAGGCAAACAGGTCGTCGATGGAACTCCCAAAACCAAAGGTACAATCAATTATATTTCTGGAGGTTTTGCAGGTGGAGGCAACACAAATTCAGCTAGGAAACGTTCCTATCGAGCAATGCTAGCTGTCGAAAGAGCAGACCTCCCCAATGGACGTGAATTGGACGTCCCAGAAATCACATTCGAGCCATCAGATTTCCAAACCTCAACAACAAACCTAGATGATCCAGTGGTAATCTCCATATACATCGGTGAACTAATAGTAAAAAAGGTCATCCTCGATCCAGGAAGCAGTATCGATGTCTTGTTCTACTCAACATTCAAGAAAATGAAGATCAGCGACAGAGCACTTCAACCATCAACAGGAGAACTCGTCGATTTTTCTGGGGAACGTGTCCCAGTGCTCGGCTATGTGTGGTTACAAACCACACTCGGTGAATTTCCAATCTCTAAAACTCTTGATGTTCAATTCTTAGTTGTTGATTGCCATAGTCCATATAATATCATATTAGGTCGACCTTGTTTAAATGCTTTTGGAGCCATTGTTTCTACTTTACATCTCTGTGTTAAGTTTCTTGCGCAGAATAACACCATCGCTACAATACTTGCCGACCATAAGGAAGCTCGACAATGCTAGCCTGAAGAAACTCCCACCTGAAAACAAAATACAGGGAGTTAACTCCGTTTACAATGTAGAAGAACTTCCTCCTTTAGCCGAACTTGACCCAAGGACAAATACAGAAGATTGACCTACACCAACGGAAGAGCTGGAAAAGCTCATCTTTGCTGACAACCCTGACAAATTCACTTACATTGGAAGCACATTGTCAAACAAAGAAAAGGCCGAACTCATCAAGCTCCTCAAAGAAAATATCAACCTCTTCGCATGGAGCCCAGCCGAGATGCCCAAAATAGACCCAAATATCATTTGTCACAAACTGGCTACTAACCCAACAAGCCGACCCATAGCACAAAAGAAAAGACACATCGATTTCGAGAAATAGAAGGCAGCACATGAAGAAACCGAGAAACTACTCAGAGCAGGCTTCATCAAAGAGGTCCGCTTCAGTACATGGTTGGCCAATGTGGTAATGGTCAAAAAACACAATGGTAAGTGGAGGATGTACGTGGACTTTACAGACCTCAACTGAGCTTGCCCAAAGGACGCATATCCTCTCCCTTGCATAGATAAGCTTGTAGATAACACATCTGGTTTTCATACTTTGTCTTTCATGGATGCCTACTCTGGTTACAATCAAATTATGATGCACCCTTCTGACCAAAATAAAACTGCATTTATTACTAACAGTGGGAACATTTGTTATAAGATTATGCCTTTCGGACTGAAAAATGCAGGTGCAACCTATCAGAGGTTAATGGACAAAGTGTTCGAACAACAGATCGGATGTAACATGGAGGTTTACGTCGATGACATGGTGGCAAAGACACTGGAAGGCCGAACTCATAAAGAAGACCTCGAAGAGATCTTCGAACAGTTACACAAATATAACATGAAGCTCAACCCTGAAAAATGCGCATTCGGGGTACAAGGAGGAAAATTCCTCGGCTTCATCCTAACAAGCCGAGGAATTGAAGCTAATCCAGAAAAATGCCAGACAATCATCAACATGAGAAGCCCTCAAACAATCAAAGAAATCCAACAGCTAACAGGAAGGCTAGCAACTCTGTCCAGATTCCTACCTTGAATCGCCCACAGATCGTTTCACTTCTTCAAGGCCCTACGAAAGCAAATCGAACTCATTTGGGACGAAGAGTGTGAGAAAGCCTTCACAAAGCTCAAACAAATCCTCTCATCTCCACCAATCTTGCACAAACCTACAGTCGGTACACCTTTACTTTTATACTTATCTGTTACTAACTTCGCTGTCAACTCAGTTCTTGTTTCAGAAACAGATAAACAGCAACAAGCGATCTATTATGTAAGCAAACTCCTGCAAGGGGCCGAGTTACGCTATCCTAAGATGGAAAAGCTAGCTCTAGCCCTAGTAGTGACAGCTCAACGGCTACGACACTACTTCAGAAGTCTCTCAATCATCATCAAAATAGATCAACCTTTGAGACAAATCCTCACCAAGCCAGACTTAGCCGGACGACTAATCAAATGGTTCATCGAGCTCTCTGAGTTCGATATTTCTTACCAATCCAGAGGATCAATCAAATCACAAAAACTCGCAGACTTCATAGCCGAGCTTACCACCTCTGACCCGAACTGTTCAGAACCCAAATGGACCTTATATGTAGATGGGGCATCGAACCCTCAAGGTTGCGGAGCAGGAATCATCTTAGAGGACGACACCGGACTAACAACAGAACAATCACTACACTTCACGTTCGCCGCAAGCAATAATCAAGCAGAGTACGAAGCCCTCCTGGCAGGACTCAAGCTGGCCAAGGACCTCAATGTCAAACACCTAACAGTAAATTGTGATTCTCTCCTTGTGGTCCAACAGGTAAATGGGATCTTTCAGGTAAAAGATCCCTTACTCGAACAATACCTCTTGTCTATCAATACATTAATCCCTTTCTTCTCACACTTTGAGATACATCATATCCCTAGAAAACACAACATAAGAGCTGATGTACTTTCCAAATTAGCTGCAACTCAGACTTGTGACAATTCAACTTTAACACAACTTGAATTACACAATCCAAGCATTTCACTCAATTCTATGACAAGTATTTCGCAGGAAATTGATTGGAGATCACCATACATTTAATACCTTCTCTCTGGGACAATACCAGATAACATAGTGGACGCCAAAAAGTTTCAAAGACAAGCACTTCATTATACCCTACTAGGAACCGAACTCTACCGGAGAGGATTTTCAAAACCCCTCCTCAAATGTCTTGGACATCCTGAAGTTGAACTAGCAATGGCCGAGGTCCATTAAGGCGTTTGTGGCACGCACATAGGAGGAATGAGCTTAGCAACAAAACTTCTCAGGGCTGGATACTATTGGCCAATACTCAAATCAGATTGCATGAACAAAGTCAAAACCTGCAACAATTGCCAACTCTACTCGCCAACAATACACTGCCCAGCCGAGCTGTTACACAGCTCAGAGGTAAGCTGGCCCTTCTATAAGAGGGGGCTAGACATACTCGACCCTTTCCCCTTAGCCCCTGGTCAGGTCAAGTTCTTAATTGTTGTAATTGATTACTTTACAAAATGGATTGAAGCTTTACCTTTAGCTCGTATCACCTCCGAAAAAATGATTTCATTTGTTTGGAAAAACATCATATGTAGATTCAGAATTCCTTATGAAATAGTAACTGACAATGGTAGACAATTCATAGATGACAAGTTTTCTGATTTATTATCTAACTTTAAAATCAAACATCACTTATCTTCTGTTGAGCATCCTCAAACTAATGGTTTAGCAGAAGCAGCAAATAAAGTTATTTTGCAAGCACTTAGGAAAAAGCTCGACAACGCCAAAGGACGCTGGGCCGAGCTCATACCTGAGATTCTATGGGGATACAATACAACACCCCACTCCTCAACCAAGGAAACACCCTTCAGACTTGTACATGGACGAGACGCCATGATACCCGTGGAGATTTCCCAAGGATCGCTCAGAACACAACATCACAATCCGGAAGCTAACGAATAGAACCAACAAACCGAATTAGACACAATGGACGAAGACCTACAAATGGCAATAATTCGGCAACAAGCTTTACACCAACAAATGGCTCGAAAATACAATCGAGGGGTCAAACCGAGGTCATTTCACAAAGGAGACTTGATTCTTCGAAAAACCGAAGAGGGAAGAAAACCACCAGGACAAGGAAAACTTGCCCCAACATGGGAAGGACCCTTCCGAATCTCAGAAGTACTCGGCAAGGGGGCTTACTGCTTAGAATCTTTAGATGGTACCGCTTTACCTAGCACTTGGAACATTTCATCTTTGAAGCTGTATTTCAGTTAACAATTAGGTTAGGACAAGGTGATGCACTCTTTTTCCTACTCTCAAGTTTTTTCCTACACTGAGTTTTACTTGGAGAGGTTTTAATGAGGCACCCCACCCCTAACCTAACACTATACTCAATAAATAGAAATTTTCTTCTATTCGCTCATATTTTTACCTCTTTCGAATGCAATCACCTTTGCACACTTCAATATCACAACAATTACTTTTTCTACATAACACCAAACAACTCTCCTATAAATTGGCTTGAAAAACAACAAGCCCCATTGCCCAATCGGGATTCATGAAGTCCCACTCCCAATCAACTATACACTGAATAAATGTACTCAGCACATCAACTACAATACAACATCATACCACATTCCATTCAACTTATCACATACATAAGTTACCCATCCATACAAATCTGCATTAACTAGACAATGAAATATCCAATTCAATTTCAGCCCCATCTTAAAACCGAGCACATATATCAAAACATTACAATTACGCACAATCTCAATCTTTTCATTCTACTAACTTATCATATGCATAAGTTAAGTGTTCATCAAATCCAACATACAAACTATAAACCAACAAAGTTTTCTAACACAAAATACTAAATTACAGTCCAACCAAACTAACAACATCAAAGAACTCAAACTTCCGGATCATGATCACCACCGCCCTCACAATCCACTTCGTCATCATCAACCAGGGCCCCATTGTGCACCACTTTAATCGGATCCAACTTGTCAAAACTCATCTCTGGGTACAAGAACTCAGCCTGTTTCTTTGCTCTTTCAAACCCCACAAGAAGCATGTTATACCCATGGTTTTCCTTGTTCACCTCAGCCTCTTTCTTTTGCCCACAGAGCTCCACAACACGGGATTTCAGATCAGTCTTGTCCTTCTCCAAACTCTACACCTTCCCAGAAAGGCTTTTGTTCTCCTCCTTCAGCTCCAACAACTCCTTATCCTTATGAGCAACCTCCTCCATCAACAGCTGTATCCTTTTCTCCCTCTCCATGCTCCTTTCTAACTCCAGACTTTCCCCCTTTTTTCTGCTCGGCTTCCTTTCTCGCCTTCAACTCCTCATACCGACCAATGCATAACATTCGAGCCGCATAGACCTATTACAATATACCAAAAGATCAACACAAAATAACATCATAAATCACAAAACAGAGCTACCAACCTGCATAAATTGAGCCCGCCCCACATCACTAATACTCTCAATCAAGTCGAAATCAGCCTTCCACTGGAAATGCTCTTCAGCAACTACGGCAGAGGATAGTGCTCGGACCACAACGAACTCAAATCCTCAGCCCCAACATACCCATGAAGCTTCTTCTGGTTCTCAGTAAACGTCTTCACCTCGTCTAGACTAACCTCTTTCCCACAACACTTAGAACTGGTCAAATCGATCACTTTACCCTTCTCGGAAGTTCCCTCCTCTGCTCTCCTCCTCTTCACACTGATCGATTTTCTCTTAACCGAAGGCTGATTCACCACAACACCTTCCTCACTCTTCACCACATTAGAAGTAGAGAGCTCCCTTTCATTCCTCATCTTAAAGAAATTCTTCAACCCCCCTGTCGTCGCCTCTGCAAAAACACCAACCAGAAAACATACATTTCAGAATTTTTAACAGATATATACAACAACATACTTCAACCTATTCATTTATTTACCTAAGTATTCCGTAACCGAACTCTTTTCTTTCTCCCACTTCAATAACATGTTCAAATACAAAGGCTTTTTGGAACACAAATATTGGTCAAAGAAATCAACCACCATGCCACTCTCCTCATCCACATCATTCATTCCTAAAATCTGAACTGGTTCCGAATACCAATACAGTGGAAACCGTTCCAACAGAAACTCATCCACATAAAATGGAAACTGCTCCTCTGGTGAACTCACTCTCACATACATCTGCTTAAAATCCTTATAGGAGGATTTATACAAAGAAAACAATGTCCTCCCTTGACAACTATTTAATGTCAGCAACCCTCCTTTCCTAACCCCTTTGGCTTGAAAAAAAGGAGAAAAACACCTCCAACAGTGGCTCCTGCCCTAGGTAATCCATAAGAACTTCGAAACCCCTAATGAAGGCCCAAGCATTAGGATGAATTTGACTCGGGACACACTTTAACTGACTAAGCACACCGCATTCAAACTGACTAAACGGAAACCTAACCCCCAAATCTAACAACACTGTCGTGTACATGTAGAAATACTCCCACCCCTCACTCTTATGAAAAACCCTGTCTTCTACACTACACGGCAAAAACTGCACCCTCGCCTCACTACCAGCCCGAACCCACAAAGACGGATCCCCTAACTCCCTAATACTCTCCTCATCCCTAAACAACGAAACTATTTCCCTCACTTCCCCTTTCACCCATGAGTACGGATCATCTCTTGCTACTAGCACTATGGGTTTCCCATTTTCATCAGTTAGTCTATTACCCCCCATGGACAATAAACAGCAACAACACACAGAAATAGAGAAGGAGAAGATAAAAGAAACACAACAACAAGAAAAACAAGAACTAGCCTTTCTGACTCATCTTCTTTTTCTCTCAAATACAGTGTTCGAAACACTCTTTAGATTTTGGCAAATGATAAAAATGAGCCAACACCACATATCACAGAAGAGAAACGATTCACTTCTATGAAGAAACCCGAACCATTCGATGTAGTTTAACATAAGAAACTCACTTTTGATCTAACGGTTCCGAAACTCACATGGATAAACGTGCAATGAAGTAACAGCCATCATAATGTCCCATCAATCTCTCTCCCACTAACCCATCTCCCTCTCATTAATTATCTGTTATTTAACATTCTTTTTTATTATTATTATTATTTCTTTTGTATCTTTTATTTTATTCTTTTCATTTTCGCGGAATTAGACAGCTTGAACTTGGGGGCTACTACACCTCTTCTCCAAACCGACTTATAGGTTCCTTATAATAAAGCTCAACCTGTTAATCCACAAAGCGCCACCCAGGTCAAGTTTGGGAGCTGTGATCCGGCCTGCTATAGCTCGGCCCGCTATAGCTCACCAAAAAAGAACTCTATAATTCGGCCCAATCAAAGTAAGCCCAGGACAAACTCCTCAGCGCCGCCAAGTTCACCAAAAGAGCTCATCATAAGACCTAATTCACCTGGAATTAATCACGTGCTCAATACAACTGATAGGATTGACTCACAACAAACTCATCCGAACTTATCCACACAAACCCTTGATCACCTCAAAGTTCGGAATGTACTGAGTCAGCCCTAACAATCGAATTACGGCTCTAGCCGATCTTTTTCATCCTCTATAAATAAGACTAGCTCATGTTAGCAAAGGTATGTTCTCTTCTCCATCTCCTCACTTAAACTCATAAGTGTTCTCCCTTTATGACTTGAGCGTCAGAGTGGCCTTGCAGGTCCACCCCCCCCCCCACCATTCCTTGAAGAATTGAAGTACATCTCTTGCGTTCGTGTGGAAGCCGAGCTATATCTCTCCCGGCCGAGCACATCCTCTCCTTCGAAGGAACTCACCAGCTCATCCCTGAGTTGACCGAGCTATAACTCATCCCCACTTCTACACCAGAACACTAACGTTTACGAAAAGTTTTAAAAATATCTCTGACATTTAATTTGATTCAATTTTGTTAAAGTAATATACTTTATGTTAGTATTAGGCTACAAAGTGTATACAAGAATATATCTTGTATTTGTAGAAGGTATAAATATGATACCTTACTGTATAATACATAATTGATAAGAATAGAAAGACTTTACTTCTCTCTCTTGTTACTCGCTTTCTTTCTCACACTTTTCCTTTTTCTTTTCTTCTTTTTGCTATTACTGTTCATCACTATGTGAATAAGCAGAGCTTCGTCTTCTGCAAGAACCGTAGTTAATCTTCTAATTGCAACCTTAACATGGTATCAAGAGAGCTTGAAAAAATCGATCCACCATGGCTCTCCTTGTTTCTCCTCAGAGCAGTCTCAAAAACAGGCGAGTGGAAAACAACTTCTAGAGCTGGAAGAAGAGTGTCTTGCTTACAATCCGCACCTTGAAGCTCCAAGATCACCTCACCTACGATAAAATCCCACCTCAATTTGAAGAAATTGTAGATGCTAAGGCTGAATCTGACTCCACCTCCAAGATTGACGTGTTGGCGGCTGAATCCATCGTCACCACCAAGAAAGCAGAAAAAGCAGAAAAATCGAGAGAGAAAAGACTCCAAGAATCACAGAAATACTTGGATTGGGTGCAAAACGACTGTGCTCTCATGACTTGGTTATGCTTCGATGACCCTCACCTACAAGAACAAAGTTGTGAGCTATTCTTCCTTTGCAGAAGCATGGGACACGATTCATCACATCTTCACTGCATCATCAAATACACGAACTCAAAGTATCAAGACTCAACTTCGTGACACAAAGAAATCGGGAACTATAAGTGATTACTTGCAAGTAATTAGGAATCATGTTGACTCATTGCATTCTCTTGGACATACTTTCACTGAGGCTGATCATGTTCAAACCATCATCGATGGACTCCCTGATGAATTTGAGGGATATGTCACCTCTGTGATGTCAAGATTGACATCTTTCACAATACATGAGGCTGAAAGCTTCTTGAAGGCATATGAGAGCCGATTAAACAAGAAAGCTCAAAACCTAGTTGTGGCACACCTAGCTCAAGCAAATTCTGATTCATCACAACAATATGGAAGAGGTGCAGCTGGCAGAGGTAAGAACAGAGGTGGTGGCCACAATGGTAGGGGAGGAAGATTTCAGGGCAACAGGCCACAATGTCAATTATGTGGTAAGCTTGGTCATACTGTGCATACTTGCAATCACAGATATGATCCTCACTTCCAAGGACAGCCCCAACAGAACTCAACCCAAGTTCCTTACTCAAACACTTTACCACCACCACCAGCATCTACCTTCCATCAACCAATAAGTTACCTCACATCAGCTCCAAATTCATTAGATTCATCATGGTTTGCTGACTCTGGAACATCTCATCATGTTACTGCTGAGCAATCCAATATCCTACAACACAATGACTCCAATCAGACCCCTGAACAACTCTATGTTGGTAATGGCAAGGGAATATCGATTCATAACACTGGTTCATCTTTTCTTTTAGATAAATCTCACAATGTTTTTTACAAGTTATCAAATCTGTTACATGTACCAACTATTTCACAGAATTTGTTGAGTGTTTCTAAGTTTGCAGCTGACAATTGAGTATTTTTTGAATTCTGCCCTAATCATTGTTTAATACGTGATCAGGTTACCAAGGCAATGCTGCTCAAGGGCAACACTAAGGGTGGCCTATACTTCTTTGACAACTTGGTGGTACCTAAATCAGAAAACAATCATCACACCACTGTATTACCTTCTAAAATCTCTTGTAATATATCCTCTATTCCTGCTAAGAATACTATTTCTACCAATTTAGATAATTGTAGCCCTATCTCTGAATCACATAGTCACATTAATAAAGAGGATAATTGTCAAAATCCAGGTCTTTCTTATTGTCATGATACTCTACATTCTTAGAAATCAGCAAATACTTTACAGAAATCTACTCATCTGTCTACTAATATTGCATCTTTACCTCTGTTACACTCGTTACCACAGAGTTACATTGCTAAGACCAAGCTACAAAACTCTTTTGAAATTTGGCATAAAAGGCTAGGTCGTCATAGCAATATAAAATCTGTAACTCATGTTATGAAACTGTATAATATACATAACAACCTCATTGAACATACTTACAAATTTTGTGAATTTTGTCCCCTTGCACAGATGCATCAATTGCCTTTTCCTAGTTCTAAAACTACATATACTGAACCCTTACAATTAATATATGCTGATATTTGGGGACCGACTCCTTTTACTTTTGAAAATGGCTTTAGGTATTACATCAATTTTATGGATGCTTATACAAAATATCTTTGCATTTACTTACTTAATCAGAAATCTCAGGCTCTTATTGCTTTTTAAGGCTACAAATTATTCATTGAAAATCAAACCGGAAAGAAAACAAAATCACTGTAAACTGATAATGGTACTGAATTCACATCTTCTATTTTTAAAACCTTTTTATATGATCATGGTATTCTACATAGATTGTCATGTCCTTATACACATCAACAATGGGGAAGTATAGAACGTAAACATCGGCATATAACTGAGACAAGACTATCTCTTTTGGCTACTGCCTCAATGCCTCTAAGATTCTGGGATACATCCTTTACTTCGGCTTAAACAGAATCCCAACCCCTTTATTACACATGAAATCTCCTTTTGAAACTCTTTTTGAAAGAAAACCTAATTACATATTATTAAGAGTGTTTGGTGGTGCATGCTATCCATATCTAAGGCCTTATAATAGATTTAAGTTTGATTACAAAAGTCAATCATGTATCTTCTTAGGATATGACTCTAATCATAGTGGTTATAAGTGCTTAAGCAAAGATGGCAAACTCTATTTTGCAAAGAGTGTCATCTTTGATGAAACTATTTTCCCATACAATACTATGTTCTCTTCTTCTGTGATTACTAACTCTACTTGTGCAGCTGCAGTTAGCAGACCTACTAACAGTGAACAAGTCATTCCTCTTTTCTGCAAACCAGCATCTAGTAATCCTGCCATTACTTCATCTTCACAACAGAATCAGGAAGCCCCTCCCTCCAGTCCACAGCAGCCACAACCAAACCTGGCCCAAACAACACCTACCAATCTAGAACCATCCACAACAGCTGTTGTGCCCCTTTCTGGCATTGAGATTGTTCTACCAATCTCAACAGATCAGGGCACCACACCACAGAACCCTCCAACCAACACTCATTGGATGAATACTAGATTAAAAATCGGTACTCTCAAACCAACTTCTTATTTATATGTTTCTCATATTGATAATGATTTTAAATTTAGTATTCCAAAAACTGTGAACCAAGCTTTAAAGATACCACACTGGAAAAATCCTATGGATAACGAATATCATGCCTTACTTAAGAACCAAACCTGGAGCCTGGTAGATCCTCCACATAATGTTACTATTGTACACTGTAAATGGGTATATGCTATGAAAAAGAATCCCAAAGATGAAATATTTAGGTATAAAGGTAGGCTAGTAGCTAAGGGCTTTCAACAAAAAGAGGGAATTGATTATGAGGAAGTCTATAATCCTGTTATTAGACCAACCACTATAAGACTAATTATCACCATAGCACTCACACAAGGCTGGTTGTTACGTCAATTTAACTTTGATAATGCCTTCCTAAATGGAAAGCTAGCAGATTTAGTATTTATGAGGCAGCCTCCTGGTTATGAAACAAGTGACAATAGTAAAGTTTGTAGGCTACATAAGGCTATCTATGGCCTCAAACAAGCATCACGTGCTTGGTATAACACTCTTGCACATACACTAAAAGGGTATGATTTTCATAATACTATGCTTGATGTTGCTTTATTTATAAGGAAAACAACTACTGATGTTACTTATCTATTATTATATGTTGATGATATCATTATCACAGGTTCTAATAATAATGTTGTTCAGAAAATTATAGATAGCCTGAAAGCTACCTTCTCTTTGAAGGACCTATGAAAACTTTCATATTTCTTAGGCCTTGAAGTAGATTACAACAGTTCACATAAACTTATCCTAAAACAAGAAAAATATATCACAGATCTGCTACTAAAAATAGGCATGGTTGACTCCAAACCAATGCCTACACCCATGATAGCTAATCTAAAACTTTACTCTACTGACTCTGAATATTTTGATGACCCAAGAAAGTATAGAAATGTAGTAGGTCCTCTCCAATATCTATGTATTACTAGACCTGACATTTTCTTTGCAGTCAATAAATGTTCGCAATTCATGCAAAAACCAACCATAGAACACTAGAAGGCAGTCAAACGTATCCTCAAATACTTGCAAGGTATAGTAGCGTTTTACAAGTTGTGCTGATTATCGAATAATTGCCTTTGCAGATGCGGATTGGGCATCAGACCTAGATGATAGGAGAAACACCTCTGGCTATTGTGTGTATATAGGAGCTAATCTCATTTCTTGGAAATGCACCAAGCAAACCAAAGTAAGCAGATCAAGCACCGAAGCAGAATATAGAACCATAGCTACTGCACAAACAGAGATAATGAACATTCAGTTGCTGCTCAATGAGCTACTACAAATTTCAGCAAAGGTTTCACCAACAATATACTGTGATAACCTTAGCAGCTTTCATCTGTCAGCAAACCCAATCATGCATGGCAGATCACAACTCTTGGAGACTGACCTACATTTCATTAGAGATTTGGTTGTTCAAAAATAGCTATTTGTTGTTCACATAAGCTCACAGGATCAGCTGACCGATATTATGACTAAAACCCTTTCTTTCAAACTATTTGATAGGTTTAAAGCCAAGCTTAGGTTGTGCTAAATCCTGCCTAACCTTGAAGGAGGATGTTAGAGTAATATACTTTATGTTAGTATTAGGCTACAGTATGTATACAAGAATACATCTTGTATTTGTAGAAGGTATAAATATGATACCTTACTGTATAATATATAATTGATAAGAATAGAAAGACTTTACTTCTCTCTCTTGTTACTCACTTTCTCTCTCACACTTTTCCTTTTTCTTTTCTTCTTCTTGCTATTACTGTTCATCACTCTGTGAATAAGTAGAGCTTCGTCTTCTTCAAGAACCCTAGTTAATCTTCTAATTGCAACCTCAACAAATTTTATCTCTAATAATTTTATTGGTTTTCATTTTATCCTTAATTGTTAATAATTTTACCCTCAATCTTTTCAATTTGTCAACGATTAGGATAAAAAATTAAACGTTATGAAAAATTTTAAAATCTTCATAACTATAAGAGATATAAATCATACTTTACCTTTAAATTAATTATATAAATGCTATACTTTAGTATAACGCAACATCTACATATGGGGATCTTTAGTTAGTAATCTAGGTTTAATTTTGAATAGACAACTGATTAGAATTAATGGAAGCAGGTACTGTATTAACTGTTTTACTTAACTTGAAGATATGTTGTACTATATGACTACGTAATGTAAAGTAGTAGAGACAAAGTTAGGCACTCTAGTTTGCAAAATTAAAGCTAATTTAGTTTATGTAGCTAGCGATTACAGCATGGAATAATAATAATATGACTCATCATCTCTGCCGTTTTAATTTGTACGCACTATTTTTCATTTAATTTACGTGATGATCAACAATGACTGATTATGTAATCTACACATAATCCCATTAGAATGACAGATACTCTTTTTCTCTAAATACTCTTAATTGAATTTCTTAGATTCGTGTTTCTGAATATGACAAATCAATGTGAGAAAAGTCACAATCACGTTTCCTGTGTTGCATTTTTTTTTATATATTAAATACTCAAAAATACTATTTACATATATACAGCTACCAAATCACTCGTTAAATATTTATATATACATACATATATTGTTTAAGTTTTTTTATTGTACATTTTATATTTCAATATATATTTTATACTCATATATTATAATTTGACCTTAGTAATTTTTAATAACAAAAATAATTTAAATACATAATAAATTAGTAACGACGATATTTTTATACTGTGTCAAGATAGTATCAGTATTGGAGTAAGAATAATGTTTTTGGAAGAGTTATGCCTCCAATAAAGTTTTAATTAACTTTTAAGTGCTCAAAAAGGAATATTATGATAAAGATATAATTATTTATATACTTTAATTTATTTATTTTTTAATTTAAATTTTTAAATTAAATGATTTCATCACATCTGCTATGCTTGAATCTTAATAATTAGTTGAGCATGGTTGGTATTATCATGTTTAGTGAACTGTTCTTATGTTACATTTGAGTTTAATTCAAGATCTAAATCAGCATCCCCTATGTTTTTTCCCCTCTCTCTCTCTCAATTCACCCCAATAATTAAGGGTATTATAGAAAATTTTATCCAAAGTTTAGTAGGGTAAGTGTGATTGCGATAGATTTTGAGAAGGAGTAGGTCATGATGTTCCTCATATAGTTATATATGTATTTTTAAAATCATTCACTACTTTCTAAATATATATTTGATTGAATTATGTTGCGTGATAGATTTTATTTTGTGGGACATTTTTATGACAAGGACGTGGAAGAGAACTTTAATACATAAAATAAGTCTAGTGAGAGTCAGATAGTTCAAACACGTTCTCTTTATATTTTTTTGTTTAATTTAAATACATAATTAATTAATAATAATTTTATTTATATATTATTGATGTTATATTAGGAGGTGTCTAATGTACAATAATATTTTCGCATAAAAATTTTAATACGAAACTAATGTATTTGAAATCCTAAACGAACTAACAATTTTTCATTCTATTACTTGACAAAGAGTATCAATTTTTAAACATGTTTCTTATTAATAATTGATTAAAAATTGTGGCAATTAAATAAGGTAAAATGATTTTTTTTAAAAAAATATAAATATCTTTGTTATTTAATTTGTTTAAAATAATTATTAAATAATAATATTCCCAAGAAGAAAAGAAAAATCACAACGGAAAATAAATAAATAAAATATCCATAAGGGGGATAATGCAGCACCCACAAAGAACTGAAGTAGACTACAAAAGCAAAATAATAAAAGTCGCACAACTATGATATAAAAACAATAAAGAGGAGACTTGGATTTCGAGATCTCTGAGAACGGGGAAGGAATAATATCATATTAACTACAATTCATTAGCAAATGGAGTAATTTCTTAAATGGTCTCTACTAGATTTTACATTGAACACTTTAATTTGATAAAATTAAAATATACAAATGTTTTTGAATATATATTTTAGAAAGAGTAATTCTTGTCTATTGGATGATTAATAAAAGAAAATTCTAGTAGACCTTCCCTTAATCAAAACATTAATTCACTATCTTAACATTAATGTGCGGATCTAGCTAGGAACTAAAAAATATGGCATTTGTATATAAAACATTTGTATTGTATAAAAAACTCTATAATTTCTACCAAATTTTTATTATTTTAAAAATTCTTAAGGCTTATATATAGCGGTTCTTTTATCGTTTTCAATTAAATTTTTAGTAAAATACATATTTAGCAAATTATATTATAAAACATTTAAAGCTTTAAAAATTAATGTTCTTTCAAAACAAGGATAGAACCAGTTTATCTGACTAGATAGATTAACTTTAGAAGTTCTAGAGATGCAAATGTGTTAGAGAGAAGGTATTCAATTTGAAATTCTTATTAATAACAATAAAATAATACAAAAACAGGAGAAAACATCGAAAATGATATTGCAAAATTCATTTTTTTCTACCACTGTTTGTAATAAAAGTTGCTCCACTCAAATTTGAACTTCTGTATATTTATATATGGGACCAAAGTAGTTGCTTACCACTTTAACTAACCTCTCATTTGTACTATTTAAAATTTTTAATATTAGTTATACACTTTATTTTATATAAAGTTTTTACTTTTTAGTATTGAAGTGAATAATGAGTCAATGTTGTACTATGGCATTTTTAGATTATGCTACACATATATCAATTGGATATATTTTAATTTTATATATGTGTAAGGGCCATGGATGTCTCTATTCTCTTTTTTTTTTGTCTTTTCAAATTTTTTCTTTTGATTTTTTTTATTTTGGCCTTGAATTATTTCTTTTGACTGAAGTTGCTTTTTATTTATTTATTTTTATATACTGCTAGCTGAGCTCAATCATTCATAGCCATGGTTTGTGATTTGTTGAGAGAAAGTAGGAAACTGTTGCTATCTTTTTGGTTTTAGTATAGATAGCACATGATATGTGTTATTGCTGTTTTATATATGTTGGTTGTCTTTCGGTCTTTAGGTGTATGTGTTCTAAATTTTAATAATTTCTCTTTAATTTCTCAGATTTTCCTTTCAAAAAAAAAATGAAGTTAATTGGAGGATTTTTAATTAAGGTGAAATTAGTTAAAGAGAAAGTGTTTTGTTTTGATGCAACTGACACAAAAAATACAAAAGTATATGATATAAAAAGTATAAGGGTTTTTTTAGATATATTATAATAAATTAATACTATTTTGATATTTTATTTAATTATATTAAGATACATACTTATTTTTAAATGTTTTTAGTATGTTTTTTAATTATATAATAAAGCATTTTAGAAAATTTTTATTAATTGATAAGTAACAATACATTCTACTTATTTATAAACTCATTTCATGTTGAACAAACTAAATTAATTTTATTTATCACCTTACATCACTAAAAGGCCTTAGTGTTCCACTAGAATTTTCTTTTATGTCATATTAAAATTGTTTTTTGTGCTCTAGTGTTCTGTTAGGATTTTTTTGTGTTTTATTAGAATTTTGTTTTGTGTTTTAGTATTTTGCTAAGATTTTCTATTGTGTCCTAATAGAGTTTTTCTATTTTGTTAGCATTTTTTTTTTGTGCTCTAGCTAATAGGATTTTCAATCCTCTCAGGTTTTATTAGAATTTTTCATATTCATTTGGAGTACTCAACAATGAGTGATATGTGACTCTTTAATTGGATATTTTTAAGAAAAAGATATTAGAGAAAAAGTAAAAACTTATTTAAATAGATTTATTGGAAAACTCTTTTTTAATAAATCAGTTTCATCTCGGACAATGGAGACTGATTTAAAATAATTTGGAGTCGACCTGATGGTTTTTCTAGAATTATTCTCTCTCAATTTACTGAGGTGTAGGGCGTCAGCAATCAATTGGTACCTAAAAAGAAGACATGAGAGTATTTTGCAAGAATTGTCAGGATTTGGGGAGACTCCTGACATTCCATAAACCGAAAGATGTCTGTATCTCATACTCTCCCGAGAATAATTTTATCTATGAAATAACCAGCAATCGATATTGAATAGTAGAATTTAAATTGAGTTATTGTGGTTTTGATAAATAGTTTCTACATAATCCTACCGGGATTATGATTTACGGGAAAGATATCAACGAGTGTCTCCCGATACGCCAATACCTATTCGAAGCCGCATCTTCTCCAAATGATTCTTGTCTCCAACATCGAAATCAACTTTGAGTTTCAAAAATACCACATTTTTTAGTATTCTTTTTTAGTATGTTTTTCTCTAAATTTATTTAATATTTATATCTTTAATTCTTGTGAAAATCCCACTTTCTATTGCTTTGGTTATTTAAATTGAATTCAACTCATATATATTATCTTTTTTATTTAGTAAAATGAAATATAACTATCTTTAATAAAAAAAATAAAAAGAAAAAACTTAATTATATATGGTGTATATCCAATTGTATTTAAAAAAATAATTTTTTTATTATTTGTAACAAAACATACTTAGATACTGAACACATCCGTATCGGACGAGTATTTCTATTTAAAATGTGTTAAACATATGTGAATACAAAAGCTCAGGTATATATGTTGCTTCATAGATATTTTACTTTTTTAGCTCAATAAATCTTGAAACACAATATAAGAAAAAACACAATATTTTATTTGGTTCAAGTAATATTTTGACTCAAATTCACAAGAAAAATAAATAAAACTCATCTCCCAACTAACCCATATATAAGTTCCGTTTTCTCGGAAATTATTTTTAATATGCCACATGTGTGTATCACAACAGCATGATGCTAGTGGTGTGAAATACAATACTATATATGGTTCCAGAAATGGTGCCACCGATTTTTTTTTTTTAATTAGAAATTGCACATAGCAATTTTCCTTTTAAACTTATTTAAAAAAAACGCACTCAATAATTTTCCTGCAATTTTTTTAAAAATAAAAAATTGCACTCTTTATTTCTTTTATAACTTTTTAAATAAAAAATATAAAATTTCCCAGCAATTTTCCTTTTTTGCATTCGTCCGATATTCTGGTAAAACTATAAAAAAAAAAAAATTAATTTTACAAAAACACCAAACACAAAAAAAATCCCCATTTTTTTCTTCTTATCTTTTATATTTTGAAAGAAATACCAATACTAATATCTCCACACACAAAAAAGGCTGCTATTATGTATAGTGCTTGGATGACCTCTATAATCTAAAAAATTAAAAATCATAAAAAAAAAATGGGTGAAGTGAATACCAAAATATATAGTTGGTAATGAAATGAGCGGTTTGTTGATTTTTTATTTTTAATGTTTTTCTCTTCAAGATTTTGTGAAACAAAGATAAAACTATTAAAATAATAAAAATGATAAAATAAAAAAAATAAAAGCAAATGAGCTTCATCCAAAAAATTGCCCTTCATTATTATCATAGATAGTAATAGTAAGTTGTACGTTCTCGCATCATATCTTAGCACAAAAAGAAAGCAGTGGTTCTCTTGTATTTGAGAATCCTTTTCAAATTGGTTATGCTAACACAAAAGAAAACCAAATTAATGAAAGGTATTGACATGATTGAGAATCAATGGTGGCCATCTATCACCATGCAATCGATTTGGCCGGTGAAAAATTTAATATTGGACACTG